>JBBPDJ010000003.1:14755070-14799406 GCA_037974625.1 Cucumis cinereus
CTCAAATTGAATTTTTTAGATGTAACAACCAAATGGTAAAAAAGAAAAAAGCTCGTAGTACTTTTTCTAAGTTTAATCCCCCCCCCCCCCCCCCCCCACATCCTAGCGCACAAAAAAATGAGAGGAAAGAAGAAAAAAGAAGATGGTGAGGATTGATGAAGGTTAATAAATAAGACATAAGCCAGAAGAGTCAATTACCAAGGCGCTCTCGCTCGCCATCAGCATATCTAACTTGAATTGGGCCCACTCCCTGTAAACATATTTAAGATATATAGTAGCGTTGCACATGAGATGTATATCAATAATATATGGGGGAAGGGAAACTCACCCCAGGAAGGGTATGTTGATTGTGCAGGTTCCTAATTGCTCTATCAGCTTCTTCTGAGGTAGTATATTTTACAAAACAACATCCTGCATGAGTAAAGGCTATTCTGATTGGACTATATTGAATCATAACTTTTAAATAATGGAATAACATTTATGTGTGAACAGATAGCTAAACAGACATTTACATCTAACCATAACGACAAGACAAATGAAGAGGCTGCAACACAGTCGCATGTAAAATTAGTGCTACACCCACATTTATGATTTCATTACAGTCTACAGAAAGGCCAACTTTACAGTTCCCATTATAAAAAATGCGTCTACTACAAAATGAAAATGTAGTAGAAAGGGATACAAACACACACATAGAAATGGAAAAGGAAAATTAATATATATAGATGTAGTCATGTTGGTTACAACCTGCCATCTACAAACACAAGGAGTAGGTAAAGAACACCAAGAACCCCACAGCATTCATAAAGGTCAAAAGCCAGTTAAAACCATCCAGAGGATATAAGCACACAACTTTAATTCCATTCATTCAGCACAAATAGGACCAACTGTAGAGATAAACTATAGCAGACATCGGCATGAGGTCGTGGCTCTATTTACACATTCAATATTCTCCACAGTAAAAGAGTTGAAATCCACTGATTAACCATCTTATGCGAAACAGAAACTAAAAGACTGGGAAGAGTTCAAATGTTGGAAAAGCCAGCTATCAAGAAGTTCTCAGCATCAAGCATTCGGAATAAGTTAGTAAAAACACTGACATGCACATTATGACAGCCTAAATAATCATTATGATTGATCGTTGTCTTCATCCATCAGCACCACCACCACAACCACCATTCGATACCAATGATTATGATGGTAGAAAGAAGCCTCAAGCTTTATATTTAAAGGTCATTGATAAATTCTTTTACCATTCCATGTCATAAATATCAGTCTTCCATTAGCTTGAGAATGTCTCATTTACAAACTTGAAGAAAATATCATATTCTAGTCCTAAAAACTTTAATTTAGCAGGCTAAGCTAGTAATAATAAAGACATCGAAAGAATATAGGGGCATACAAAACCAAACCCACCACAAGAGAAGCCCTCTAAAAGAAAGGACTACAACTATACAAAATAGAACCTGTAGAGCAGTTACAAAAGGACTTTGAAACCACAACCCAAAGAGAAACATGATATCTAACAAGAGACCAACCCACAAACGATCTCCTCTCTAACCCCCAAAACATTCTATTAGACGCTCCCTCACAAAACCCAAAAGACAACACACATCGTCCATCCATAAAAAGCACCCCTTCTCACGAAAATGCAGATGGAGGAGAAACTCCCCCATCAATCACTAGAAACCCTATGTCAAGCAAGTGAGAACCCAAACATTTGAAAGAAAAAATCTCACATAGCTCTCACAAACTAACAATGGCAGGCGATATGATCCAAGTGTTGTTCCACCTTCAGACAAAGAATACAGCAAAATGGTCCAGCAAGCAAGGAAAGCTTCCTCACAAGCCAATCAATCGTATTAGCGCAGATCACATTCACTCCCTCTCTTAAACAACACATTCACTCAATCAATAAAACGACAACTTGCTGCAATTAAATCACAAAAAGTACATACTGATCACTGACTACACGCAGCCATGATGTTAAGTAAAGCCATTAGAAACCGCCACAACTACATTATTCTACCTTATCAAAACCTTTGCATAACAAAATTCCAAAAGGTTTGATAATGACCTAAAACTGCTTCCAACAATCTAACTGAAGCAGAGAACTTGAATAGGAAGACACAATATCATCCAAGATAGAGTGAACTTCCAAATGTGTAAATTCAGGGGCTTGAGCACGTATCCATCCAACAAAAGTAATGAAATCTATACTTGACATGGAATATCTAACAAAAGAAATGTCACTTAGAGGCCAATAAAAAATGACTATCTAAGTAGATTGAAGAACATATCCTCAGAAACTCAGCATGGTTGCATTGACAGCAGAGTCATGTTGCTCAAACCAATTCTACAGTGAGGCTATCCTAATTATCCTAGCCCCCAAAGAAAGTTTTCGTAACTCCTATGGTCAAGGCCTATGTACTAAATATTTTATACGTTCTACAAATTTTTTTGTTTCCAAAAAAAAAAAAAGTATGAGGATTTATCCTGCAGCTGCCACAAGGTAGTGTTCATGATAATAATAATAACATTTCTATGGACTAGAAATATCATCATTATACATCACAACCAACACATAGGATCTCCTTCTGCAAGAAGAAGGAAAGGTCAAGACTTCAAACAACAGTAGATAAACGTCAGTGCTGAACACTATAATGTTTTCATAAGTTCATAATTTATGAAAACACAGCAGGCCAGATAAAATTAATCACGAACACAGGTACAAGCAAAAGATACAAGTTAGCAGTGGAGCTAAGTGTTCCTTTTACAGGCTACTGCACAGGTACAAAGGGAATTTTAAGACATCACTTGATAAATGTGGGGAAAAAGAGGATGATCAAGTGGTAAAAAGGCAGAGTATCATGTCGCAGCAGAACTCCTGAAGAGTCTGGCTTGAGACAGCATAATATGTTACAAAATCACATCTATCATCAGTCATGATGGGACTTCTTTAATTTGAGGGATAAAAATGAAAAACAAGAACAACAAGGCCACAAACCAATCTATGTGCTCCATACTACAATAAACTTAACCTACTCAGAAAAACATACAAGCAGCCTGACCTGAAAATCCCGACACTCATCCATTCATTCTATAAATATCATAAAAGTAAGCTATCAGTTACCAACTATCCAACCATACATACACCACATGAAATCTATCGCAAGCCACCAGGAGATTCAACTTCATACCCATCACCATTTTATATTCCACACCAGTAACAATCCAACGTTTGAAACCATTTAAAAGAGCAACATTCACCACAACTAAAAAAGGGGGTTAAAAAAGAAAAGAAAAGAAGAAGCACACACTCACACACATTCAAATCTTCCAAACATACATTATATATGAACATAATTTTTTTATAAAAAAAACGTGTATCTTCTAAATTAATAATTCTGTACATTTGTCACTATAAATCCTGACATAAGAAAACCCAAACTGCTGGCAGCAGACACTCCCATTACAAAAGGAAAACAAAAAGGGGTTATATCCTTCATTGCTGCAGCTAGTCAGCCAAGGCACGGTCTTTTGTGCTCCACTGCCATACAAAACTTGATATTATAGCAGGTTTACATGCCTTGTCTTCTTCTTGTTTGGCATGATGGACAAAAAGTTAGGATCGCAACGAAAACCAACAAGCACCAAACTTGTTGCAAAAACAAACTGAGACGAGCTCACGATTTCCTCGAGCCTCTCAAAACCTGAAATGGCATGCGTATGAACCAAAAGTGATTCATACAAAATAGAAGTTATGCTTACCTTGTTGTTGGCCTGTTCTCTTATCCTTTATCAGAGCTACTTCAATCACATTTCCATGTTCTTCAAACAATGGGCGAATCTGGTATCAAATAAGCGAAGTTTAATCTAAGAACAACTTTCATTGAAAAAGAATGAAAAAATACACGGGACCATGCAAAAAATCCAAAAATCAAAGAAACCCATCTATATGCTAAAATGACTTAATTGAAGCCCCCAGAAATTACAATGGCTCCAGAAGGTAGTGATCATAAGGATGACAACAAAAATAATTGGTCACACAGAATAAAAACATGGGATTGAACTGAACTAAACATCTTTTTCCAAGTTCCCTCACTCTCTATAATCCTCCTATTTCTCTCAAACCATATATCCCTTAGCACCAAATATAGCTAGCCACAAAGGACTTATATCCAAAATGAAGGGTGTGAGACATCTTCCTCCATCATACCATATTATCTTTGAGGGGGAGGCAACAGCACCCCCATACATCCATTAGAACTTCTCCCGCAATCTACCAAACATGTTGCAAAAATCCTTACGTGATTGCTCACAAAGAACCCTATCACACTGAGAAGCAAGCATACCAGAACATTATAACTGACAAATATCAGCAGTTATCTTTTTGGATAAAAACAAACATCAGCCATATCAAGGTTCCCAATGGCAATGAGACCAAAAGACTTTCACCTTCTTTAGGATGTTAGCCTTCGAAAGGCACGTGAAGAAAGAAGAAGAATACAGGAAAGAAAAACAAACCAGAAAGGAAAACTTATAAGTAAAAGCCAAAAAGCTTGAGAGACATATGATAACTATTTTCACTTAAAAGTACAAATTGAACCCTTTGAACGACAGATGGAGGGAGGAAAGCTTAAGAAATTATTGTCAGATAAGACCCTTCTGTGGTTGAAATTATGAGATGCAAATCCTATTAAAAAGTATATGAAAAATGAAATGGAAAAATTGTTTGATAGAAAAAGACAAGATAAGCACTTGGATGTAGCTTTCCATAGCTTCCCTTAATTGCCAATTTGCTAGCAGCCATGTTTGTGTCCCAACAGTTGTAAGTAACATGAAGTTTCACATCGATAATATCATAATACCTTCTTATGGAACCAACCCAACACCTTGTGGAAGTCCAATTTCATAGCATTCTAACATCCAGAAGAGAAGGGAGGGAGGGAGGGGACCAAGACCGCTAATTAACCATCAAGATCTACAGCATTAGAGCCCTAAAACCAATACATTGCCCTCCTTATCTCTTCCAATGTGAAATGGCCCTCTACAACACCCTGTCCCAAATATAAATGGGCTACCGCTGAAGACCATCAGCATTAAAGTACATTTGACTTAAGTCTTCAATATCTTCCACCCATGAACAAACCATGCCTAATTTCATACTTATTAAAAGTACATACCCAGAAACACCAATTGGTATGATCATAATCTCTCACCACCTCAAAACATGAGATCCAATAGGAATCTCATACAACAATAATGGTTCGATGCCTAAAACTTCTTAAACCTCCCAACTCACCAAGCGCCCATTCTATAATACAAGAATGTGAAAGCATTTCATCACTATAAGAAATCCCACACACTTAGAGTTTCTCATAACATAAAAGAATTCATGATATGCCTAACTTCAATTTTGTAAATACAGAGTAAACAAGAGGAGGACCGACTTCGAGGATTTTCAACAGATAATGAATACTCAAGACTTACAATTTCTTCTGTGGCTGTCCTTGGAACTGATCCAACAAATAGCTTGGCAAAATTGCTTCCATCGGAATGATCTGAAGATAGAAGATGATGATATTAGCAAGCTGCAAGATAAGTGCTGCCCTAAATACATGAGAACTACACAAAAAATATATCTCACACATTGATCACACTGTAAAGGAGAGTTGGTGTTTCTTCTCATATATACGTTAAACCTTGTCTTTCTTTGGGTCAGAAACAATCTCATTGATGAATGAAATAGCCAGATATACAAAAGGAGTCCATTAAAGGGTAGTGGATGTTTCCCATTTTACCCTAAAGAAAGAAAGATTATGGCTTTTGATACCCAGTATATCTTTACACCAAAATGTTAATCACTTATCACATCACACTGAAAGGACGATGCATCTCATAAAAAGTGGAATTACGATCACTAATGAGACAACATTAATAGACTTTAGAAAGACTACCCCCCCCCCCCCAAAATTGATGCCTAACAGTTACAAGAAGCTTTCCTTTTCCCCCTTCTGATGGGAGCTAATTATGATAACAGTAATCAATATAACTTCACATGAACAATAAAGTTCGATTTTTTAAGAACATAATTCAGACATTGTATAAAGTTTTAATAATATCTCAAAGAACGCCCAAAAGGGTGAACTAATCATAAAAAGCATATAGAATCAAAAAAGCGAAAACTCGCATGAAAATAACTGCAAAAAGATTACCTAATGTTCTTATCAATAAACGGAATAAAAGAAACACCAATTGAATTAATCCACAAAATCTAACCTAACCTGGAGAACTTCCACGGCCGGCAAAAGGGTAACCCCGTTTCTGTCCAACAACAGGTGGCGGCTGGAAACCGGACCCAAAACCACCACCCCCAGGACCAGGAATTGGACGGAATCCCCCGGCAGTTCCCATCGGGCGAAACCCAGCAGCAGGGGGAGTAGAGTATCGAGGAGGGCTGTCGAAAGGCCGACGGTTAGCTCCAGCAACGCCACCACGGAAGTTGCTGGGACTCCGTCGAGTGTCGTGGTGGTTCACGGGGGAGTCCGAGAAGCGAGAAGGAGCTGCAGAGTGACGAAAGGGGTGGGAATCTTGTTCGGGCCCATAGCGGTCTCCTCTGTGTCTATCCAGCTTTGCGGAAGTGAAAAAGCGAATACTCGAAATTTGTTAAGTCCTGTTGGAGGACAGTGAAAGGGAAATTCCAAAATCTTAGCACTCGGTCGGTATCTTTGGGCGAGGCGAGGAAGAGAAGATGGAGTCAGAGTCGGGAACAAGAAGAGGAATCCCGCGCTGTCACATAGAGAACAGAAGTATATTAAATAATAAACAACGTAATTTATATGGACCATAATAAACTGTGGGCCGGAAGGTAAACAGGCCCATCAAACCCATTGGGCTATTTTAGCAGCCCATTCCGATCTCGGCTGTATTTTGAGCCCTTCGTGGAGAAAATATTTAAAGTTGAGCTAATTTATTCACCTAGAATATGCATCGAATTTTGTTTAAATTTAGTCTCCATTTACTTGAAAAAACGACAAGTTGCATAAAAGACATTCAAGCCAAAAATAATTGCATATATAACATAATAATAAAATAATTGCACGTATAACACAAAAATGGTTAAAAGACTAAAAAACTCACATCCAACTGCTATTTCAAAAATTTCTTTTCGTTTCTTTAAAACTGAAAGTCATATTATCACTCGTAATTATCATAAAATAGTTGAGTTATTTAGTTTTCATTTTCCATTCACTCTCTCTTTTGCTCTAACTAAATTAAATAGTCTTAATTTTCAATTAAATTTTATTTTCAACTTTAGACAACATAGTCGTTAGACCACATTTAAAAGTTGTCTTCTATGCTGTTATTCAAATGTTGGATTCGGCTCGCATTTTGTATAATTGTAATTAGCGACTTAATTAACCATTAATTATTAATTTTTAAATACAAAAACATTATTATACTTGAACTCCCATGCATTTGAAAGAAACGTAGGAAATAAATGAACCAAGGTTTGACTAGACCGCCGACGTCGCCCCCTCCGTGCCGCCGGCCATGGCGGTGCCAAATTCTCGCCACCGGAAGAAACTCCGGCAGCTTCCGCAAAATCCTAAACCAAATTAATCTCAACTTCACGTTTTCTGTAGTGGTGATCTTCGGCGTTTGCAGCGTTTTCTCTCGAATCGGTTTCACTTTTAGAAACTTCAACGTTAGAAACTCTTTAATTTGTGGTTATGGTTCCATTTATTGTTTAGAGCTTTCTTCTTTCTTTGATTTATTGTGCTTCTTTCTCTGCTACATATATATATATACACTTCCAATGGAACACTTCTCTTCACTCACCTTCTTCTGTTTTCTTCTCTTCATTCGCGAGCGCCAAAACGTAATCTGTAATGCTTCTTGTTGTATTGTAAGCATTTCTTCTCATCGACTTCTTCCATTTCGGATTTTGTCGGTAATTGACGGCAATGGCTCTACTAGGCCCTGTGACTCACGCTCAGGTTTGTATTCCAATCACATTCCAACTATTTCAATTCATTAGATTATCTTGATACCTTGATTTGGAAGAAGTTAAATTCTAGCGTTGTAGTTTTTCTTATGATTTCTTTCGCCAGCTCCATTATCGATTAACGACATTTCATCATGAATGGAACCTAGTTTAATGTCATTAAGGATTTATACTGGCGTTGTCACTTGATTGATACAGGTTTCGTGTCTTATTGGATTTGTATCCATTTTCGTTGCGTGGATTTATTCGGAGT
The DNA here is from genome assembly GCA_037974625.1 of Cucumis cinereus. Lineage (NCBI taxonomy): Eukaryota > Viridiplantae > Streptophyta > Magnoliopsida > Cucurbitales > Cucurbitaceae > Cucumis > Cucumis cinereus. Next base: position 14,763,335 of record JBBPDJ010000003.1, read on the forward strand.
ACTTAGTATTTAAAAAGAAGTCGATCTCTTCCAAAGTGTAAGTTGAACCATCCTTTTCTAACTGTAAAGTTTTGTTGTCCTCTCTTTTCTTAAGACATGTTCATTTTATGTCATCTCTCTTCTTTTAGCATACTTCTACATCTGTTCATCAAGAGGAGCGCTGAAATTAGGTTTATTAGGAAGAGCTACATTACTTTTGATTAGAACATCAAGTTAATTTTTTTTTTTGACATGTTAGTTGATATATTATTAAATTTGTCTTCACCTATCAGGTTAAGCTTTTGGGCTAATCAATAATTTTAGATGACATTAGAGCAGGTGGTTCAGGAGATCTTGTGTTACTTCTCCCCAATTAATATCGATTTCCACTTGTTAGGTCTTTTACATATTTCAAACTTACAAGTGAGGGAGAGGATTAGATGATTATACTATTAAGTTTGCTTTCATCCATTAGTTTAAGCTTTTGAACCCGCCCCATTTCTTGTTTCCTTGAACTCAAATATAATTTTTCATTGATCACTAAAAAGTTTGGTTTCTCGTTGAGAAGGTAAATCAGCTTATTAGCTTGGTCAGTAAAAAGAAGAATGATAATTAATAACATTGAGAGAACATCTGGTGCTTTTAGTTATATATGTTGGCTTTAGATGTGAGGGTCTTTTAGTCGAAAAGTTTTTCATCTTTTTACATCTTCCATACTGAAACTGGATTATTTTTCAGAAGGCATTCTGATATTGGCTTGGCTGAGGTAGAAAGTCTTACTGGAAAGGAAGATGGAGCTGCTTTATTAGATGGGGGGGCTATCAAGTCTGTTCTGTCTGGAGCTCGAATTCCACCTTCCTTCTCTAGTTTTATCAGGTTTACGAAGCGATGCATTAGTTTCTTCCTACTTCAGCTGCTGTTTCTTTAGGTTTGCTTATGTTTGTTTGCTTGTGTTTATTTTGCTTGCTAGGTTCATTATGCTGGAAGAGACGTTCTTGATAGAAAATCGAATGTTACTCAGAGCAGCGTACGTAAACCCTTGCATAGAATTAGCTAAATATTTACATGTGACATCTCTTGAATGTTGAACTTTATCCCTTATTAATATATATTTCTCTCTTTCTCACTTTCAGATCTGAACTTGGTGTTCTTTTAGCATACTTCTACATTTGTGACCGTACTGATATATTTGGAACAGGAACAAAGGTGTCTTATATTTAAGAACTCTTTTCTTCCAATTTCTTTTAGTAATTTATTTATTTATCTTTTTTACATTGTTCATTAGAAAACCGTTTAGATATGTTCTTATTACACTAGTTGTCCCTGATCCAATCTCTCTCACATCGTCAAATTTTGCAGAGTTACAATCGAGATCTTTTCGCCTTCCTCTTGCTCCTTCTCATCACAGTTTCAGCGATTACTACATTCAAGATACATCAAGATAAATCACCATTTTCAGTGAAACCCTTGCTCTTCTTGAATAGGCATCAAACGGAGGAGTGGAAAGGATGGATGCAGGTCAGTCACTCTTACACATAATAATTAGCGTTCTCTTCATTTCTCTCGATGAAAGCACAGTTTTTTACCAATATGTGTGTGTATGTTTGAAATATGTAGTTGCTGACTCACATCAACTAGCAGATTTGAATTTAGTGAATCATGATTCTTAATTACGTTTTGTTTTAGTTTCATCTCTAATCTTGCCAGTCTTAATGTGAAATTGTTTGCAAAGTTACAAGTGCTAACGTCATTCCTTTTTTGTTCCTCTACAGGTAATTTTTCTTATGTACCATTACTTTAATGCAAGAGAAATTTACAATGTGGGTCGTGTATGTGTTGCTGCCTACGTGTGGATGACTGGATTTGGGAATTTTTCATATTACTATGCTCGTAAAGACTTTAGCTTCTCAAGATTTGCTCAGGCATGTTCTCCTGTTGATTCTTCAATTTCTTGCTAGTAAATTTTGAAAGAAAAAATCTTTGTGATCAAAACTATCATTTCATTGACTTTTTACATCTTTTTTGCCAAGCAGATGATGTGGCGGCTTAATTTCTTGGTGTTTATGTGCTGCATTGTCCTTGACAACAGTTACATGTTATACTACATCTGCCCCTTGCATACTTTTTTCTCTCTCGTGGTATATGGTCTTATTGGTGTTCTGCACAAGTACAATGAGATTAGAGCCGTCATTGCTGTGAAATTTTTTGTTTCCTTTTTGGTCGTTGTCCTGGTGTGGGAAATACCTGGAGTGTTTGACGTCCTTTGGGAACCATTTACCTTCCTTCTAGGTAGCTTTAGATCTATTTTTATCTATTAAAGAATAGAAAATTTCCTCCAACCAACCTAAACTTTCAAATTCTTATTGCAGGATATAAAGATCCAAATCGAAAGAAAGAAAACTTGCCTCTTATGTATGAGTGGCACTTCCGCACAGGGCTTGATCGTTATATTTGGATATTAGGCATGATATATGCATACTATTATTCAACTGTAAGTTTAAACGTGCTCGATCTTGTATTATCTTCATGTTTTTAGTACTTGAAAATTTTAGTTCTTTCATGGCAACATAAGCCATCTGATCGTCCATTTTCCTTTAAGAAATTCTTTATAATGGAATGCTTTTGATAGATTGAGAAGTGGATCGAAAAGTTAGATGATGCAAAACTGAAGCCCAGGATACTCATCAAAACGACAATTGTTGTGACATCTGCAACGGTAGAATGTTTATTACTTGTTAATATAGCACAGTCTTATCCTGGTTTTACCTTCCTCTAGTTCAAGCCGTTTTGTTACTTTTCAGGCCGCATATCTATGGTTCGAGTACATATTCAAATTGGACAGCATTACTTACAACAAATATCATCCTTACACTTCTTGGATTCCCATCACGTATGTGAACCTTTTCTTACATGGAACTTGAAATAGAAAAGCTATATATGTTAGTTAAGTATTGTCTTGTTCACGTGGAGCAGGGCCTACATATGTATACGAAATGTTACCCAGAGGTCCCGTAGCTATACGTTGACCCTTTTCGGGTAATCTTCTTGTTTACTTCTTTTATTTATTATTAAAACCCATTTACTGCTTTGTTTTATCATGTTATTTAACTTTTAATTACTTTAAACCCATCCAGTTGGATTGGAAAGATTTCACTGGACACGTACATCTCGCAGTTCCATATTTGGTTAAGGTATGAAACTATGAACCTCCTTTTTCAGCTGGTGTTTTGTTACATCCATAAATTAGTTTGCAAGAAACGATACATTTTTATGAATTTCTAAATTCCAAATTCTATAGAAAACAATATATTAACAATGAAACTGGTAATTGAAAACTGATCTTGTAGACTGGCTCTTTTGTATATCCTTTGGATTATCTGTTTCATCAATAAAATCGTTTCTTATCCAAAAAGCGATCATACCCTAATACATGTATACTTGCTAACTCTGATAATGGTCCCTACTCCACTCTTTAACTTTATCTTCCAGATCAAATGCTCCTGATGCCCAGCCGAAGAAGTTGCTCATTATCCTCCCAAATTATCCCTTATTGAACTTCATGTTTACGACTATCGTATTTATGATGGTAAATACTACTAGTTATTTACTTTTACGTCTTGAAGCTTTTGAATGTGCAAATTTTGATCCCATGTTTTGCTTGCCTCGCCTACAGATTTCTTACAGGCTCGCTGAGCTGACAAATACATTTAAAATGGCTTTTGTACCTAACAAGGACAATAAGCGCATTGTGCATAACATAATTACCGCAGCTGCAATCATGGGCATCTTATACTCCTTGTCATTTCTATTCCTTTAATTTTCTCCAATGTTGGTAAGTCACCCTCCACTTGGTTTCTTAAAATATTTCTCCGTTCTTTTTCTTCATCATCAACCCAATAGGCTTAAAACTTAATAGTATTTTGAAAAGGATAAGAGGGAGAGTCTAAAAGAGCATAGCTTAGCTGACATCAAATCAAGTATATATTCTCAACCTTGGAGTTTAATGTTTGATCTCCTCCCACTACATATTGTCATAAAAAAAAATAAGAGAAAGAGACTCTTTGTGTATTAAGAGAAAATATTGGGACGTAGAAGACTCAAATTTCCCCTAACAGCAGTATCGATATACTGTTCATAATTTTATTCCACTTTAGTGTGATTTCAAAATGGTTATAATCACATTTGTCATGTTTTTATTTCCAAATGTCATTTTCATATTTCCGAAATTGATTTTGAATAGTTAAATACATGAGTGTGGGATGAGTTTAACCATTTCAAAATCGAATCAGAACTTGCTCCTTGAAGTTGAAATATAAAATTGACCGTTGGTAATCCAAGTTTACGGTGTAATTTAATTTGTAACCATAGGTTGCCATTGCTGACATTGCAGGTATGAGAATTGATGATAATGAAAGATTGTACAGAAGAGCACTGCAGTGCACTACAATTTTTTGTGGAAGATACGACGGAGCATTTGATTCAAAAGGAGATAGTGCTGAACTACGAAATTTTCTCATAAGAAAAGAAAAAAAAAATACGAAATTTGTTTGATAGGCTAAACCACTTTGTTCTTAGTAGGTTATTAATTGAAATAAAGTACATGTTGCCTATCACTTTAGGCCATACTTACTGAAAATTTAGACGAGGGCTCCCCCTTTTGTTGTAATTTTGTTAGGCTCCCCTCTCTTATAAGGCATCATCTCGCATAGAGCGTACGGTGCGTTTTTTAATGTCTAACAATTTTTTAAACTTTATAAAATATTATATTAGTTAATGAACTTTTTAAATGTTTTTGTCCAATAAATTTTTAAAGTTTAATATTGTGTATATATTTTTGTATATATTAGATCTCTAAATTCTAAATGCATGGTAAAGCTTTTGAATGTTCCAAGATGTTTGACATTAGTTTAAACTTTTGAACTTATGGTTATTAGTTTTAACGATACACCGTGCACAAATTTAGAAGTCAATACATTGTAAAGGTGTAAAGTATCTATTAGTTCAATATATATATATATATATATATATAAATGATAGGTGATACTCTTTTTAATGGTTGACATTGGCTTGAACATTTATAACTTGATCGTATCCAATTTGGTAGAAAAACCAACTTTTATTCAGCACACTCACGTTAAACACACTACTTTGTATGCTTTTGTGTTTACCTTTTATATAAAAAAAAAAACAGATTTTTGAAAGAAGAGGAGTTGTCCCGAAGTATATGAATGAACATGGTCTATCTCGACAGAATCATAGTTTGGATGAGCTGAGTTCTTCGGATTTTGATCGTGTTCAAAGTTTTCAGTTCAACCAGTCTTCAACAATGTATTTGAGAGAAGGATGCTCCTTATTGATGAAGATTCAAAAACCCCTAATACCGTTCGTGCTGAATTCCAACCCCATCATCAATCCCCGCGATCCCAACAAACAACAACTTCTGCTAGAATCCGACGTGCTCAAACGATTGAAAACGGATCGGAATCTTTCGTCGGCGTTAGAATTCTTCAGCGCCATAGCCAATTCAAATGCCTTCAAGCACACTGCATCGACGTACAGAGTCATGATCGAGAAGCTCGGCCGTGAATGTGAAATGGATGTGATGCAGTACATTTTACAGCAAATGAAGATGGATGGAATTACTTGCTGTGAAGATTTGTTCGTATGTATAATCAACGGTTATAAACGCGTTGGCTCCGCCGAGCAGGCGCTTAAGATGTTTTATCGGATTGGAGAATTCGGGTGCAAGCCGACGGTGAAGATATACAATCATCTTTTTGATGCATTGTTGAGTGAAAACAGGTTTCAGATGATTAATCCATTGTATACCAATATGAAGAAAGATGGGTTAATTCCTAATGTCTTTACATATAATATACTTTTGAAGGCGTTGTGTAAGAATGATCGTCTTGATGCTGCACACAAGCTGTTTGTTGAAATGTCAAGTAAGGGATGCCCACCTGATGTGGTTAGCTATACGACTGTGGTTTCTTCACTGTGTAAAGCAGGTAAGATTGATGATGCTAGAGAGCTAGCGGGAAGATTTAAACCGAGTGTTCCTGTTTATAATGCTTTGATTGATGGGATGTGTAAAGAAGGAAGAATTGAGGTAGCGATTAAGTTATTGGGTGAAATGATGGATAATGGAGTTGATCCCAGTGTGGTCTCGTATTCGAGTATTATAAATTCTCTTTGCGTTTCGGGGAATGTTGAATTGGCTTTTGCATTATTAGCTCAAATGTTTTCGAGAGGCTGTGATGCTAATATCCACACCTTTACGCCATTGATAAAGGGTTGTTTCATGAGAGGAAAATTGTATGAAGCTCTTGACTTGTGGAACCTTATGATAAAAGATGGTTGTGAGCCAAATGTAGTCGCGTACAACACTCTGATTCATGGTCTTTGCAGTAGCGGGAGTTTGGAAGAAGCCTTACAAGTATGTGATCAGATGCAGAGGAGTGGCTGCCTCCCTAATGTGACTACTTATAGCACTCTAATTGATGGTTTCGCTAAAAGTGGTGATTTGGTTGGTGCGTCTGAGACATGGAATAGGATGATATCTCATGGCTGTCGTCCTAATGTGGTGGCTTATACTTGCATGGTGGATGTTCTTTGTAAAAACTCGATGTTTGACCAAGCCAATTCACTTATGGAGAAGATGACTCTTGAAGGCTGTACTCCAAATACTGTAACATTCAACACGTTTATAAAAGGTTTATGTGGAAATGGAAGAGTAGAATGGGCAATGAAACTGCTTGAACGAATGCAAGGACGTGGGTGTCTTCCTAATATCACTACTTACAACGAGTTACTTGATGCTCTCTTCAGGATGAACAAGTATGAAGAGGCTTTTGGGCTATTTCAGGAAATTGAAGAAAGAAATTTACAGCCGAACTTAGTGACATATAATACCATTTTATATGGTTTTTCTCGGGCTGGCATGATTGGGGAGGCGTTGCAGCTTTTTGGTAAAGTACTTGTGGGGGGAACTGTCCCTGATCCCATCACGTATAATACAATGATTCATGCTTACTGCAAGCAGGGGAAGGTTCAGATCGCAGCTCAATTGGTGGAACGAGTTAGTTCTATGAAGGAGTGGCATCCAGATATTATTACATACACTAGCCTCATTTGGGGTGCCTGCAATTGGATAAATATAGAAGAAGCCATTGTTTTTCTTCACAAGACAATTAATCAAGGAATCTGTCCCAACTTTGCCACATGGAATGTATTAGTTCGGTGTTTCTTCGACTCTTTAGGTCATATGGGACCAATTCATATTCTGGATGATATCTTGAGAGAGGGATAAGATGGCCGAGTTTGGAAGATGATCAAACAATCAACTTCAGATGTTGCTGCGACCCCATATTACATATATATTGAGAGACTTTTTGCTTGAACCCGCTTGTAATTCTCGACGAAAAAACTGGAGCATTATATTTACAGTCATCAGGTATTTCTCTGCTGGAGTTTCGACCACTTCAATTTCCTCTGTGTATAATCCAAATTCCTTCAGGACACTTGCCTGACACATAAACCATATATATATGCTTGGTAGGTTATGCTCATCTTCTCTTGCTCTCTGAATAGAATAGTGGTGAGTCAACATACACGGCGCTCATGCCAATGTAGCAACAGGCCAATGTTGAGTTCTTCTCGCGGCACATTTTTGTTATCATGGATAGCATCTTCTTGCCGTGTGATGTTTTATTGCAAAACTAAATCGACAAGGTAATGTCAATTCTTCTGGCGTCAGTCAAGATGCGTATATTTTTTCCCATAAAGTGCATTGTTTGTAGGGTTTGCACTTCATTCATTTTAACGTGTTTTTTATTTTTTGTTCTAATGGAAGAATCTTAGTAGAACACAGACGTAAATCGTGATTACTGTTGGAACTTTATTTTATCTAATTATTATTATTATTTCGGTAGATGGGCTAGGTGGAGAAAGGTGACTCCATGATAAAGCAAGTGAAATCCTCTTTATTGATGATCTAGAAGTAGAAAACACGTAGAACAGCATTATTTGCTGTATGCCATGGATTTAGCGATATGGCCATCGGCTCCCTTTGGATAGAAACCCCCAGGAGCATGTTCATTACCCCCACCATACACAATCCTAAGAATCTCCTGCGGGGTTCTTGGATATGCGAGTGAGTCCCGATCTCCAGCAAGCACGTTCCCTGTAATCTTACCCTCAGCACCCTCGTTTTTGGGTACCACAATGCCTTCATCTTTTATACCTGCGCGTCCTAACTTATTCCGCAAATCTGAAATGCGCTGCGTGAACTCGGCCACTGCCACTCCATATGGTTCAACCTTTTCTGCTGCATGTTGATAAAGTAGTGCTCTGATTACTGCATCTTGACCTGATTCAACACCCAGAAGTCCTGCAACAAGCTGTAACATTGCCTCGTAGAATTGTGGTCAGTGTATGTGTGTATGTAAGAATTAAACTTATCTTTGAATTTCAGGGAACATAATAGGAAGGTAGCATTCTTAGGGATATTATAAAGTATGTTAGTGATTAGTCAGAGAGTTTGTATGGAGTTTTGGTTATAAATAAAGAGAGTAGGAAAGGAGGGCGTTAGACGCTGATTCAATTGGTTTAGAGTTTGAGTGATGTCAAGAAAGGGAGAGCCCAAAGTTCTCAAATACTTGTGTTTATCTTGTAAGTTCATCTTTTACATTGGAATATAATTCTAGTTTTCTTTTGGTTCTATTAGAATACCTTCTTGGCAACAGCAGATTCGAGTCTTGGATTTGCTCCAACATAGCCAGTGAGTCCAACGTAAGGAATCATGTAGGATGCGAGAAGGAAATTCAAGCCATTAGCATAAGGATCAAAAGGTGGTTTCAACTGACGACCAAATGCTTTATCCATCACTTTGGCAAATGACGCTGAACGCAAGTCTAGCAATGGCCTTGGAAATCCTTTGACTGTATCTTTAATTGCCCTGCATAAATTGTGTGATGTGAAATGACCTGCAGAGACTCATATGAAAGAAAAAAGTCATCAGTGAATGTCAACTAGAAAAAGAGAAAGAAACAATACCTCACATGACCAACTTCCTGGTAGCCAAATTGCAATATGATGTCCCTGATGAAAGGACCCAACTTAGCCCTTTTAGCACCAATGGGAGGTGGCCCTCCCATGGCTAGATTTGGTGCAACTTTATCCAAACCATATCCCAGAGAACCATATAAGAAGAATTCTGCTTCTAGGTACTCTAAATTCAGTGCAAATTCTATAAGATCACTATCTCCTTGGGGAATGGATTTATTTTCTCTTCTGACAATTGCATTACAATGAATTGGCAAATGAAGGACGATGAGGTAACTGATAGCAACAGCGGTAATGCTCATACCACATTCTCCCATGGTTTGATATTTTACTTTTCTACTGTTGTAGTGTAATAATATGGATTTGAACCTTCAACTTATGTCCTTTTTGTAGGCTTACTTACTGCTTGGAGTTGGTAAATAAATGAGAAGAGTAGATGGCAGGCAGAGGGGGGCAGATTTAAAGTTGGATTGCCATGTTGATTTGATATGCTGACAACAAGACCAACTGATGCAAGAAAAACAAGGTAAGTAGGTGGGTTCTAACTTCCTCATGAATGGTTGTTGTCTTGGCATGGCCATTCGGCAATCTTGTTTTATGATTACCAAACTTAAAACTCAAAACATTGTTCCAATCAAGGAAAAAATTACTCAATCAGCTCATCTGTCTTAATATGACTGTCTAGTTCGAGTTAATTCGAGTTACTTCAACCAATTGTGAAAAACCAACGAATCACATGATAATTGCGAAGAATTTCAATATCTCCCTTAGTTTTTGCAATTTTGTGTCCCTCTCCCCCTTCCCAATATCTCCCTCTTGATCAATGGACTGCTTTCTTATGAAGTAATTGATATGAATAAATAAATCGTTGCCATGAAAAGGAGAATGGACAAATCCATCACCTTTCATATTTCTCAGGTTTATTGCTTAAAATATCTTAAAGCATTTTAGTGTTCTAACTGAAATTGCATTTCATTACTTTCAAATGAAATTTTAAAATTAGTTTTTTTTTAAATATTGAAAGTTAAATTTTTATTGAAATCAATTGAATAGTACCAACAAATTCCATGCAAGAAAACGCAAATGTGAATGTGCTTCCAAAACTGATGAGAGATAGGTTATAAAAATTAATTTGTTTTGAAATGTTTAAAATAATGATTAATTTTTACGATAAATTAAAAGAAAACATAAACTAAAATTGGGTATTTGAGAGTAATATCGTATCAAAATATACTAATTAAAATCTTATTTTAAACTATTTCTTTAAATGAATATCGGTTGAAGTAAACTCAACTGCTTGCAAGTTGTTGGCAAACACCAAACTTCAGACTTATGATTGTTGATAATGTATTAAATTTGCTTTTACTCATCATCAATAATTATTGAATTTAAGTGATTGCTGAACTTTTTGGTTAATTAGATTAATCTTGCTATTTAAAACAAATAGTAAAATTCTTTTCAAAGTAAACTGGTAAAACAAGTTTTTTATACTCTATTAAAACGTGTTTCTTTTGCAATATGCATTCAATTTGTTGTTTGACTTCAATTTTGAATGTTAATAATAGATTTGATCGACAAAAAATTATAAGGATGAGATTTAAATTTGTTCAATCTCTTCTCGCCAAAAAAAATTGAAATCAATTGACGAAAATTTAAAATATTATAGAATGGAAAAGGTTCTAATACTATTTGCTCGATACCGCAAAGAGAACTATGATTGATATTATAATAAAGCAGTTAGAATATTAAGAGCTTTACAAGAGAGATAACTCAATAATATTTCGTAATGTGCTTTAAAATTACAATTAGGAAGTTAATAGATCTCAGATTTCAAACCTTAATTAAATTAAAAAAATTAACAGATAAGATCAAATCGAATAGAACATGACCTTTATCATATACGAGAAGATAAGATCGAATTAGATAAGACAGAACTCTGAATATAACAATAACAAAAGGATAATGTTAATATCCTATTTATGACTTACAACAATATTGTTTATGCACTATTAAAAAGTAACACTAGAAATCTAAATAATTAATATATTATTTCCTATTTATGAAACTCTTCGACTTTTCATATGTTTTGTAAATAGATAACTAATTACATAATAAGTACAACATTAAAATGTTTAAAAGCAAAAAAGATGAACTTGTAGTGTTGGCCATTTTTTAGAAGAATGAAAAAACTTTTTTTTTTCTTTAAAGTGATTTTATTATATAAATTTTTATGTCATTTCTTTTATAGAATTGTTTGTGTATACCATTAATCGTAACGAATTACAGATTGATCAACCGAATTACTGCCACATTTTTTATTTTACCACATGGACCACCTAACGTAATCAAACACTCAATGAAGTATATTTTTAAATGACTTTTAAGTGTTTATAAACATTTGTTTTTTTCATTTATACACTTATTTAAAAACGTTAAAAGTCAATTCAAACGCACTCAAAATTAACTAAGCTTGTTACGAGTGTTTTTGGTAAAAGTCAAAAAACTCAAGATAATATAATATTTCAACTTGTTTGGGATTAGAGAAATCTCATATCTTAATCTTAATAGGGTCAAGAAAAACTAAGATCTAATAAGTAGTTAAACTTCTAACTTCTTCTCTATTCAATTATTTTCTATCTCCAACTTCGGTATCAGAATTTTTTTTCTTTTTTTTTTGTCGATCATCTTTTTCTCAAATTACAAATTTAAGTTCATTCTGTCAACTTAAATAAATGCAATGAGTTGAGAAGTTGATGGTAAGAAATGAATAATGGTGCAAAAATTTAACCATGTGTATAGCTCTATAAATGTAATGAGTTTGAGAAGTTGATGGTAAGAAATTAATTATGGCTCTATAAATGTAATGAGTTTGAAAAGTTTATGGTAAAAAATTAATTACCAAGCCCAGTCTATAGCTCTAAATAAAATAGTAAACGGTAGTTTAACTCAACAATAATTTAATAAATAAAATAATAAAAGTTAATTTAACTCAACAATAATTTATATGACTTTCCTCCCAATCTCAATCCTACTAAAAAAATACTAAATAACTATAGAGAAATTTAGTAGAATGACAAATTTTGAGGGTATCGTTAGAAAAATGGTAACATTCATGCCGAATAAGAAAAATAGCAAATTCGACAATATTCAACTTTTCAATGATCCCTAAATACCCTTAACAATATTGTTGGATACACTTTAACTATATTTTCCCTTCTCAATTTTAAATATTATAATAGATTTTCCCTACATTTTAGTCTCTTTCTTGATTTTGAACTAAAAGTCAAAAATCAAAATTGTCTCGTATATTTAAATTTTAAAATTTTAAATCTCTTTTATTAAAAGAAAGGTCACTCGCATATATATTCCGAAATCCAAATCCCACGTTGCACCTTATGCTTCTTCAATTACTTCCGACGTATATATTCCCAAGTCCAAATCACAAGTTGCACCTTCTGCTTCTTCAATCACTTCCAAGAAAGAAATGTAACGAAAAAAAAGGGAAATCTTAAGGGAAGAGAATGAAGGAAATCTTTGTAAAGGTTGAGTGTCGCCTTCGAATTGAGTAGTAAGACTTCTTTTACTCAACTTGCATAAGATCAAATCTTTTCTAAAAGTCGGTGGATTCTTTGTGTTAAGAATAGATACTTCTTGGTGTTTGCAAAATTCTAACTTGGAGATATCACTAACCGATTATCCAATTTCTTTAAGAAAATTCAAGAAATTGTAAGTTCGATTAGTTTTTTTCCTTTTTTTTTTTTTTTGCTGTTTTCTTTTTTTTGTATATTTTTGTTGGAACTGTGGTTTTGAGCCCTAAAATATTCTGATACAATATATTTGGTAGATTGATCCATCCTTAGTTCGTAATTAATAATTTTAAATTAATTCTTATCATTTTTATAATTTAATTTCTTTTTTTTTTTTGTTAAATTTTGCTATTTATCTAGTATGACCCGAGTAAAAAACTCAAACCCCAGTTAATAATTTTGAAACCCTAACACTATATATTTTTAAAGGAACTGTTTTAATAAAAGTAAGAATAAAAACAAAAGCAATATTACTGTAATTAACATCAACCAGAATATTAGCTAATTGAGAACTACGATCCGTCTCACAAATACCTCCAACTTTGCAAGCTTAACTCTTAGAAGTTCCTAATTATGTTTATCATTTACTTCCATCCATATTATGTCTCTAAAATTCCTAATGTCTCATCCATACATCATCACTATGTTTCCATTAGAATTTGACATGACTTCGATATGGATATAAAGAATGAATCAACATGTAGTACCTTTGGTTCCTATGGAGAAAATCTGGTAATGAAGATGACTTCAAAATCGGGTGGCATGTGATTCATTGACATGATCTACAACACCTCCAAGCCTTTTAACTGTGAAAGGGCAAATAATTCAGAGAAAATAATGGCAGTTTCATTAATTTAATACCTGGAATGAATCACAACTCCACCACGGATTCGTAGAATTAGCTCAATGCATTCATAGCCAACTTCAAAGCCAATGCATATATGGCATGAAACTCACATACAACTTCTACTGCCAAAATCGAAGCTGTCCACTCATTTTCTAGCTCTATTTCTCAAGCCTCTGTTCCCTGTAGCAGTTGATTTGGAGGCCGTACTTTTGCTGTTATCGTCGTTGTCACTGTCAACAATGATAATCCCATCATCAGAACCATCGTCATAATCATCCAGCTCATCCTCATCATCCCAATCCATTTCATCGGCACTGTTGTAATCTTCCATGTCATCTTCTTCACTGTCATCATCATCATCTACTCCGGCACGAAGGGTATGAAACTCAGGAGGGGGAGGGCAATCTTCAGTGATGGCAGTATCCCTCTTAATCACAAGATGTCGAATTACTCTTTCATCCATATCTAACATGCTCTTAAATTCATTAATCCATTTGGCGTCCAGTTCAAAATTCATCAATATGTAATGTGCATTTTTGGCTTTCTTTATCTTGTACGCTAATCTTCGCATTCCCCAGTCACTCAGTCTCCATACCTTCCCTTTCTTCTCCCTTAGAAAACCTGTAACAGCATTTATGTTTCAATCAGAAACTAATGACAAATTCTACAAAACTCAAAAGAAACATGGATGCAACTAGGATCAATAGGCTGGTCTTGAGATGCTGAGCCTGATTTTCGACTTGCACATGAAAAGGAAATCACATTCACTTCAACAACGCTACTTACAGAAAACATATAGAAAAGAAAGAACAGTTACGAGATTTCACATGCCACACAAATGAGCAACAAAGAAACATGGAAACATGGATGCAACTAGGATCAATAGGCTGTTATTGAGATGTTGAACCTGATTTTGGACTTGCACATGAAATGGAAATCACATTCACTTCTACAATGCTACTTACAGAAAACGTATCACACTAGAATTCGGGAAGGAAAAAAAAACTATTATGAGATTTCACATGCTAAGCTACACAAATGAGCAATAAAGTGGAAAAACTGTACAAGGCTCAGAAATGCAACTTCAGCCAAAATGGAGTTTTGAAAGAGAACTAAGCTCATGACCACTTTATTCAAACTAACACTTTACAAGCAGCACGAAGTCACTGCACAAGAAAGCAAAAGTGTCAAAATAGTTACATTACCTTGAACTTTCTCAATTACACTCTCGACCTCTTCTGCGTTCTTCTCGTGAATTAAAAAGACTACCTCATAGTGGCGCACTGCAGTAACAAGGTAAGCAACGCAACACATCACTTCAAATATAGGGTAACAATTTTGCCTGCTTTAGAGAATGGTTGGACGAGAAAATTACATAAACTAAATAAACACAACATTTTTCTGCTTGTGTTTGTAATTAAAACATCAAATCCCTACTCATTGTGTAATATCAATCATACATGACCAGAATAAGCAGAAAGTAAGCTTACTTTGTTCAACTTTCGATTCACTTTCCAACTGGAGGTTTAAATATTCATAAAGCTTTTCTGCAAAATGAGAGCAAAAGTGAATTTGATAACTCCTGTTCACAGCCAAAGTACGAATCTTCGAAAAGGAAAGCAAATGAATGGATCCAAATTGGAAGAGAAATAATCACCTTCTTCCGCATCAGCAAATTCGGGAAGAAACTGACCATCTTCTGCAACTTTTTTCTGCCAATTAAAACCAAAGGTACAGTCAAGAAATTTTATCACACTTACAAAAGTATATAAGAAGGTTAAACGTCAGTATATCTGAGCAGCTTCCTACCAACTTAACTCAAAGAAAGGGTACGAAAAGTACAATATCTATCCTTCCTACCAAAAATTCAATTCTCGTTACTTATACGTTTCTCGAGTGGCATATCAGAAGGTAACCAAAAGAAACCGAATCGTTCTCAGACTTCTTACATAGGTAACGACATTCTAACAAACCACCACGAATTCCTGACTTATTCAATTTCAGCCTCTCAGTTCTTAGGTCGAAACCGGTTGGAAATAGTTTAAGCATCGCAGAAATTTCAAGATAATGAACATAAGTATGAAGAAGGAGTAGTATAGAATTTCACCTCCTTAAGTAAAACAGCTTCGGGGAAGAAGCCGGTAGACTCGTCAGGCTTGGGAAGGGAGCGGTGACCGTCGTCCTTGTTAGGCTTAGCGTTGGTCTTCTTAGCTGCGAGAATGAGGGATTTTCTTGAGAAACGAGTTGGAAGATTGAGAGTGGGAAACGAAGAGCATACATTCGGAAAATCAGAGAAAGAGCGGGAGCCATTTCGAAGAAGAAGCAGATTATGAGACTTCAGAGAAGAATGAACTGAAGAAGAAGAAGAAGAAGGGGAGAAAAGATTAAGAGCATCCATTGATGCGAAACTTGGACGTTGAGAATGGAGGTTTTTGGGCTCTTTATCCGAAGTACGGAAATGGCAGAAAAAGAAGAGGGTCGAACCGGCTCAATTATTTTTTTAAAAAAATAAAATAATAAATTATGTAATTGGATTAATTGCAATAGCTTTTTAAAATAATAGTTGGTAATTGTATTTTTTTCCGTAAAATTATTGCGATAATATGAACTATAAAGTGTATTAGTGTTGGTATGTTGGAACTATGAAATGTATTAGTGTTAGTAATATGAGGTGGGTAGGGGTTTGGTAAATAAATATTGAGAAAAATACTTTTTTTGGTTTTTGAGTTTTGACGAATATACGAGTTTTCAAGAATAGATTTAAAAAGTATTTTCAACAAAAAAAAATTATTATATTTAATATTTTTTTAATGTTTCTATCGTTTCTCTCTCCTTCTTCTTCATCCTTTCTCTCTCCTTCTCCTCCATCTCCATTACATATAAACCTTAAACCCTAATAAATATGTGTAATGGAGATGGGAGAGAGAAAGAAGAGAGAACAATTAAGATTAAAACAAAATTAAATTTATTTTTTATATTAAATTTAATATTTTTTTTTGTTGAAGGGACCGTATTTTGATAACTCACGAGCTAAAATAGCTAATTTGAAAACTCATGAACTAAATGCACATAATTCATAAATCAAAAAGTTATTTTTTCCATAGATAGTAAATTATAGTTTTTGGATGTAGTAACAAAAATATAAAGTTGTTTTCAAATTTAACAAAATAAACGAAAATATTTACTAATATAACAAAAATTGCATCAACTAAAATCTAAAAGTCTATCGCCTATGAAATTTTGTTATATTTTAAAATAACTTTTGCAATTTTGTCATCTAAACCCTAACCCTAAACCCTTAATTGTTTAAAATAAGGAAAAAAATTGTAAATTGCAAAATTGCTAAAATTATTTACAAAATATAGTAACATTTTAAAATTTATCAATAATTGACACTACTAAACTTCTATATACCAATATCACTTATAAACAATGCTTACATTGATGGAGATTCAAATTTTGTTAATATTTCAGCAATTTTGTACAAAAGTTTTTCATTTTTATACATCAATTATAAATACCACATTTATAAAATTATTCCAAACAAAAAGTAGAAATCTATCAAAATCTATAATTTATAATAGATTGTAAATTATAATTTAGTTCATCCATTAAACCAATCCAAGTGTAAAAAAAGAAAACATCATGATATATGAACTGAATAAAGAGTGGATGGTAAAGAAATAGCCTATTTACAAACAACAGCAGAAGCAATTGCATCGTTTACTCCAATAAAGGTCTTTTTTATCATCACATATGTATGAAAATCGATGAAAGAACGTTTCGACTTCTTTCGTCGAGTAATGGGAATCGAGCTAGTACCCGAAAATGCTCGTTCACATGTAGAGGAAAAAGTGGAGAAATATGCAATGGAGGAAACAGCCATTTTGAGGCCATCTTCCAAATAATTCTTCATATATAAGGTTAGTGCAATTACCTTAGGGGTTCAGGATACACATTTCCAACCTGTCTAAACTTTGGGGGATAAATCAGGCCATTTTATGACAGTTAAAACCGCTACGCTCTCTATATACAAACTCCTGATGCCATCCTTCCCTTCAATGACTCTCCAATCTTCTCTTCTCTACATCATTCATTTTAGAAATTTCCTATAAGAGCTACCTTAACTTACCTTATCTTACCTTACCTTGTTGTATATTTAATAATCACTGCTACCATACACTTCAAAATTATTAGCAGGTTTAACCAAATAACCTCTCCATATTTTCCATAATCACCACTGCTTCTTTCCTTTCTTCTTTTTCTTGTTACCACTGCCACTATTGCTACTGGTCTTGCTGAAACTTCCTCCTGCTTTAGACGGTGGGCTCTCCGTGGCGCTGCCACCGACGTTGTCGAATGCACCTGTCTGCATCGCATTCTGAAACCACTCAAAGAACTCTTCTTCTGTCATGTTCTCTTCTATATTTGATGCAGGCATATGGCCTCCTCTTTGGCTAGAACTTGATCCTCTAGTGGTGTTTTGCTTAGAGGTTACACTTGTATTTACGTGAAAACTTGGCTTGTGGGTGTTAGCTGGACATCTCATTCCCTGCACCAAAAATCAGCAATATACAAAGTTGTTGTGGGTGATGCTATTTTTTAAATTTCAGCAGGAACAAGGTAAGCATGATATCAACGTTACTTGATGTGATCGTTCATGACATTACCTGACAAATATACCATCCGGTTGCATCATATATTCTGCTCTCTGCACATACGTAGGCACAAGGAGCATCTACCTGCATAGAGAACATAGTGTTTAGCGTTAAAGGAATAATATAACATGCATCCTTCAATGTAACCAAATTCCACACAACTTTTTTCACTGAAATTAGCGTAGTAGGTACCAGTCTAATCGAATAGAAGTATTTGATTCATTATACCTACAAAGAGTTCAAAGCTCCTCAAAGTTGAATTATCATGCATGTTACTTGAATTTCTTGATAACACACTACCTAGTTTGTGTATCATCAAATACATCTACGTGAATACCCTTAAAATTACCATTAGAATCATCAGTACGACACCACTATAGCATTTTCTATAAGCATCGTATTAATGAAATAGGTAAGTCAAGTAATTCAACAGATGTCCACAAAGCAAATTATGTCACGTCTTCATAAGAAGCCAATCACAAGTAAGCAAAACATACCTTCTGCAGCAATCCAAAAAGAAAAGGCTGGGAAGATTGCTCCACCCACCCATCCCCATCTTTTGCTTGATGAAAATCTTTGCATTCCTTTAAATAAAGAAAATGTACAAAACAATACACAAAGCATCCAACATAAGAATCTATCTTTTCTCTTAGAAAACGTGAGCATACAGTACCATCAGATGCATCACTAGGATAATAGACCAAACCAAATAAAATCAAGAGTCGGTCTAAAATAGAAGAGAAAAACCTGGCACCATCTTGCTTGAGATTTCAATTTCCTAGTGTGTATCCATAAATGAAAATTGTTGCACTTTTTGCAGGCTATTCGTCTTGATTCACCGAAAGGATCCTCTCTATTTGTTGCTGAACGTGAAAACCCAAATGGACCACTCTAAAAAATAAATGCATCCATAATTTGTATAAGACACTCGAACAAAAAACTTGAGCACAGAAGTTATCGTCGAATACTTAACACACCTGCCCAAGTATAAGTTACAATGAAGGACAACTTCATTATGAAAAGCTAAGTGTATTCCACAGAAAATGTTCAGGTCTTCTCTGATAGGCCGATAGCCTTGTATTAACTTGAATTTTATTTTCCTTTTGTTTTCGAGTGTTTCTGCCTGTGTGTTTTTCTCTCTGTTCTTTTCTTCATTTTATTTGTCATAGTCGTTTATCAGTAGAAGGAGCCAAATACATACATGATGCAACTTAATTATTAAAACATAGGGTTTGTATTCAATAGAAGATGCCAAAATGTGAAAAGAAAATGATGGTACCAAAGCGAGATTATCAGCTTTCCTTGAAACACCAAGTCCTCGTCATTGTAGCTCAATTGTTGATTTTTGTTTTTTGTTTTTGTTTCGTTTTTTGTTTCTTGTTTTGTTTTTCGTTTTTTTTTTCTGTTTCTGTTTTTGTTTTGTGTCTCTCTCTTTTTTTCTTTTTTTTTTGGGTTCCTTTTCGGGCAAATAAATGATCCCAAGTTCAGTCATGATTTTATGTTTCTCAGCAGCTTGTCTTATAATTTAATTACTGAAAAGATTGTCAATCAATTTCGTTTTTTTTTTCACCTTTCTATAAATGAAGATGGGTCAGGAAGGCTAAAAGGAATTTTTACAAGGAAAATTTCTCTACTTCTTTCTTTCTGTGGGAGTGGGTGGGTGGGGATGGGGTTTATACCTTCTGTGAATCACTCTGAAACCTCCGGAAAATGTTTAGCAGCTCTTCCCTTCTCAGCTCATCATCATAGGTTTTTCGCTTTATCGAATCAAGTAAAACCTATAAAAATAAATAAATAAATAAAAATGACTGACGACTCTCAAGAAACAAAATAATACAAAACTCAGGAAGTATTGCATTATATATATAAAAGTGTTACCTCGTATGCATTTTGAAGTTTCTTAAATGCTTCTGCAGCCTTCTCATTGCCCATATTTTTATCGGGATGGACCAACATAGCCTGATAACCAGTTTACAAGCTCATTCAACAAAAACAGAAGGTCATGATAATCAAGATAATATTTCAAAGAATACCTAGTTTCCCAAATGTATGACACCACTAATAAATACAAGTGAGATTTTCTTCCATTAATCAATACAAAATGCAGTATTGAATAACAGAAGGTCATGATCACCAACATGACAAACAAATAATACGCCAATCCAACAGAAATATAAATAAGATGGTGTCGGAGCCTCATGAATATAAATATTAGAACAGCGAATAGATCATGCAAACTGCAGTAACATTAATGCAGAAGTTCACCTTTTTCCTATACTCCTTCTTGAGAAGGGAAGTATCTATATTCTCATACCGAGACAATCCCAAAGCTGCATAGTGATCTGAGCAATTCAGCAAACGAACAACCTCATCTTCGGAGGATATCTCAGAATCAGCTCCACTGGTTGAGGGTGTGCCTGGACACCGATCAGCAGTAAAACCTGTGCCGCTATATTCAGAAGATGATGCTTGCATGGGATCATCATGAGAGAAGCCAGACTGATCTTGCATCCCAGTTGTTTGTTCAGGATATCTGTTTGATCTCCTATGCTCATTCATGTTGTTCTTTAGGACATAAATCAGTGCATCGCTTGAAATAAATGACAAATTCAGGCCCAAAATCAAACCAAGCCATCCAGTGTATACCCATGCACAATAAACCGAATATAAAGTGGCGATCGAAAGTGCAACTCTTTCGTGGCTCAATATAAAGGCCAATCCTGAAAATTGTGATGTGACACCTCAATGAATAAGCCTTGACATGATGTTGGCATAAATGGAAAAATTGTGCACGTTCCAAGGGTAAAGAAATTACCTCCAAGGAAGATAATCAGCATTGTCATCCAAAAGTTTCCGTAGAACCAAAGGAAAGCTGCTCCAGAGATGGCAATGGCCAAAATAGCAAAAGCAAACCCGACAAAAATTCCAAGGGAAGCAGCTACTACCTGATCAAATAAATTATTTACGAATCAACATGGGGAATTTGGCAGCATAATCAATACATGGCTATCTCAATAGGCAATTTTATACCAACACCTTTGTGTATCAAATTTGTCAAAACTAAAGGAATACATTTTGCCAGCTTAAGAACCAAATGCACCTATTGTTAGAAACTCGTAACTTATATGCCGAGATTCAAGTCCATAAGGAATTTGATTTTTTTTTTAATAAATGCTTGAGAACAACCATGAGTATAGCCACGTAGCATTGTGTTTTATCTGATATAAAATTATAATGAACCCCATGCTTCACCTGGTAACGTTCCATACATTATGCTGGGACTAAAAAAAACTTGGTGATTTAATTATTTTGAATATCCACAAGACAGTATGGCTGCTGGAGACTTTCTCTAGAGGTAAAGATACAAGAAAATGAAAAAACTAATATTCATTTTCAAGATATTAAACAAGACAGGAAGCAGGAAGCAGAGGGAAAAAAAACATAAATAAAGAAGATAAAACGAGATAGGAAGTGACACCTATGCAAGAGTATTTCAAGAGCTTACCAAGACAACAAGGAATTTAAGAAATCCAACCATTGCAATCGTTGAAAGAATGGAGAACCATATAACTGCAAAGAAGGACGTTGTCCCCATACGAATAAAGGAATCAATGCCCCTGAGGGCACAGTCCAACCATACAATCGAGAAGAGAAGTATTATGTTCCCAAAATGCATCATCCATTTCAGAACAATGGGATATGCTGTCATAATCTTCTTTACCACATAGTCACTTGTGTTTAGTAAGTTGTTCTTCATAGAATTCAACAGAGGTCTATGTTGCTCCAGAAACACATGGGATGCTTCAAATATTGATGACATAGATTCCACAAAACTTTTCACCAAAACATTATCTGAAAAATTCAGATTAGTCATCACACTTCTGATGTGTTCTCCATTCAAAAAGAAGTTGAAGCTACCATCTACCTGAACCTGGTCCTTATCACCAGTAGACGCCTTGTATTGTTCTTCTACACTAGAGCCCCCGTTATTTCCATTGCAGTTCCCAGATTCTTCCGAGGGAAAATTTGGTTCCTCTGGAGCATGAAGTCCTTCAAATCCTTGTTTTTCTTTTCTCAAGGACTTCGCAGATTTTTTTAGATTCTTCAAACCCTCTCCAGAGTCACTATTCATCATCCCTTCCTCGAAGGGTCTACTATGCTGGTTGTCATTTGGTAGTTCCTCTCCGGGAAATACCTTTATCTCTCGTGCTCTTCCCTGCCCCTTGGACTGCATATCTGAACCTTTCTTTTTACTGTTTGATGCATGGCGCTCTGACCCTGTTTTCTGTTGATTACCCTTACGAGCCATTGAAAAGTGAATTTAAGGTACAATTTCAAGAAATATTCAATTCAATCATTTTTAATGACAACACGAGGTCCAGAGCAACCAAGCAGGATTGTAGCCTGTAGACAAAAGAAGTATACAGTCAAGGCTGATTTTTTTTCCCTTTGATATTGAAGTAACAAATACCTTCACCAACAAATAGATTGAAACGTAATCTAGCATTACAGAAAAAGAAAAAAATAAAATAACTGAGGGGAATCAGTTGTAAACATTCATGACCAGTGTTGTTAAGAGGCAAAAACTTGCACATTTTGATTGTGAGGTTTCACTACGGTGCACCTAACACTCACAACCCTTCCCTATTAACTTCTGCAGGTCAAGGTTATGTAGTAAGTCCCTTTGCGACAAAAAAGAAATGTAGTAAGTTGGAGTGTTCTTTTATATTGCATGACTACAACTATATACTATTGTTGTACTTCTTTAGATTTTATGACCAATTGTGTAATTAAACCTATACTTATTGTATTTCTTCTTGTGAGAAACATTAAAACATCTCTTGATCTTTTTGTCTTATACCACGAATGACAAACGACACAAAATCAAGATAGGAGTACCCATTTTCCAGAGTGCACCTGTGGTGAAGAGCATTCTCAATGAAGTAGAGCCATCCAAAAGCAAAAAAAGGGTATAGAAAATCAAAATATTAGAGTTAACTAAAACGAAAATAACACAAACTGATGGATGATACAAGTCCATGATCCATATTTAAGGAAATCCCTTATTTCCGTTACCAATGTAGTAGACCGATGAATACGAGTGACAAAGATCAATCACAAAGTAAGTTTAACATGCATTCCCCACCCGCAACAACTATAAAGATTGAATAGCAATTCAAGAATCACAGTTTTTCGAATCACTATAGACCCAGGGAGAAGCACGTAATTTTTTTTTCCTGATTTATCCATATTGCATATTCCAAAAAGACTAGGTAAAAGTTACGAAGCAAGAAAATATCAAAACAAACAGAGAACATCGATATTTACGATGTTAAGCAGAAAGAAAGAATCCAATGAATGAGGCAAAGAAGGAAACAGCAGAAGAACCCAAAATGCCAAAAAAGATACAAAAATAAAAGAAATAAACCTCAAATTTCAGCCCAACTACGCCAATGGAAGTGAGGAAAGTGCAGCCAAGCCGAAAGAAAACCCTAACAACCAGGACTCAATAAGAGTATGAAAAGCGAAATTTCGATTCTAGATCTTCACAAACAGTGGACTTGATAAGAAGGAAGTTGTAGCGGCAGAAGAAGAGTTAGGTTCTGCATCAGCGACCGGAGAAGAAGAGTACGGCGATAGGGAAAGAGTTGGGGCGGACCGCGAAGAAGCTGGCCTTGAATCCAAAGTCCAAGAAGACGGCGGCGGGGGCGGCGGTGGCGGAGTGGAGGTGAGAATCTGAGAGTGTCGGAATTTCAATTTGTGCGTTGAAAACACGGCGTGAGAATTCCGTATTCCGGTTAAAGCTCTCTCCCCGTCCCCATTATCAACGACAAAGCATAAGAGAGTTGGAAATCAGCCTCCCCCAATGAAATTTTAGATTGTTTTTTATTAATATTTTTCTAATAATCACGTGATATGTCACGTGTTCAATGTGTAATCCCTCACTCATATGTGATTTTCCATTCCCAAGATAAATAGTAAAATTAAATGTTTTATCTTGGAAAAAAAGTAATTAAACAAATGACAAAGTAATTTTTTTGGAGTTATTAATTATAAATTAATAATTTACCAAAATATTGTTACTTCAAATTCTAACGAGTAAAATTTTTGCTCTCACTTTCCAATCTTCCATTGTAAATCGAGTATTTTTTACTTTTTTTATTCGAGCTCAAGTCGTTAATCTATGAAATTACTAAAACGGAACCTCGTGAATGTGGTTTGACCTTTTTGCTCTCACTTTTCAATCTCCCGTTGTATCGATGTCATTTTTCTCTTGATATCATTCTTCTCTCTTGCTCACCTCTTTCTCGTTGTCTCACTCTCTCTTCTCGATCTCCTCTTTCTCACTTATGAGTTGTTTTTTTATCTCCTCTCGCTCTCTTGCTCCATTGCAAGTGGATATTATTATATTGTATTGTTTAATCACTCAAAATTTTAAAATATATATGTATGTATGTATGTATGTATATATATATATATATATATATATAGTGTGTGTGCGCGCGCGTGTGTGGGGTTAAAAATGATTTCATTGTTATATTAAATTACTACAAATAATTAATATATTAAATGTTGAAGATAAATGTATTAGTTGAAATGATGTATTTAAACTTAACAATGAACTAAAATTAATAGTAATGACTAATTTACATTAATTTATTAATTAAGTTATACTTTTATTGTTTATCTTTTAGGTATAAATATCCCGCTGGTTTGGAGGTGCTAGAAAATCTTTGTCACATGGATTTTGCAATCTCCTGCTAATAATATCACGACTTTTAAAATGTCACGTGATGTGATACAAACAAGAATATCAAATGGCCATGTGCAAATATAACAACTAGTATGCGACTGATATACTATATTGCTAGATGAAGTCTATCACGAATGGATTTGTTATTATCCTTATAAGTGTTACCCATTACACTCACCTAGTATTAAATGCTTGAAATCCTGTAACAAAATATGTGAAACAAATGGAATCGTAAGAGTCTTTCGGTTCAATATTTATGTATAAGAACAATGAATGTCTGAAAATAAGAATTGAAAAGGTTGAATATACAATTATTATTTATTATTTATTCTGTTAAACTAAAATAATTGTTTGATAATACAAATATACTTAACTTGCACCATAAACCCCGTGTTATGGTTCCAAACAACTCTTAATAAACAACGGCAAATGAATAATATTTTTTTAGTACAACAATTTGAGGTGGAGAATTCGAACCACAAATCTTATAATTACTAATACACTTAGAAACCAATTGAGTGGTGCTTGATTTGACAATGAATAACATTTTGATTCTAGTTTATTTTCCATTTCGCAAATTATTATGATTATAAGCATTATAATTTGGACATCTCATATCTCACATCATCCAAAACAAATCGTATAAGTTTTTTATTAGTTAAACAAATAGAATAGAAGGACTCTAGCTCTAACTTTAGACAATGCCATACGTCTAAACTAATCGAATCATGTTAACGTTGATAAATAATTTTGTATAATAAAATAAAATCATTTACAAATATTTTTTTTCATATTATATATATATATATATATATAGGAATAGAATCAATTGACGAGACCCACAATTAATTTGATAATGGCTATCCATGGAAGAGGCCGTAATTGGATTCCTCTCTAAAATTTAATCAACCATATTCTCATTCCATATTTTATGGGTCTTCCTACTTTTTTATTGATTACTTTACATATTTATCATTTATCTCGAATATATAAATTAAACTCGTATTCCTTTTCATTATTATTATTATTAATGACTAATTTATAAAGTTTCTAATATTCACCCTTTCAATAATTTATGTTAATGATTAACATAATTTAATCCAATTTGTAAATCTTAAACAAACTATTCCAATGACATACATTATTATTAAATATACAACTTTTTAAGAGAATTTTTCCCGCATAGAAAAAATGTCAAATTATTTAGGATTTTTGTCGAGAAAATTATCAAATATAGAAAAATATAGTGTAATTGATTTTTTTCTCTTTTAGTAAGTGTATTAGCTTGTTTTTTTTCTATATTTGAAAAACCCATTTTTTCGTGTATTTTAAACCACTTTTATGAAGCAAATTTTATCAAATGAGTTTAAAACAAAACAAGTTCTATGAAAAGTATATTTTTTCTCCGATCAATCCAAACAATCCCTCAATTAATAAATTAAAGTTGTAAATTAACCTAAATAATATTATGTCATGCACAAAAGTAGATAGATAATGAGGCATTTGTCAAATTGAACATATTTGAAGATTATCACATTCAAAATCATTTGGAAATAAACACCTTTAATACCCAAAATCAATTCAAAATTTAATTCTAACACTCTTAAACACAATTATCATACTATTAAAATTTATTTTAATTGATTAAAACTATTTTCTTTGTGATTTCAGAAATAACAAAATTAATTTTAACCATTTCATAATCATGTACGAGTATAGGTGAACACATTCACTCAACTAAAGGTTCAAAGATTCAAATTCAGTAACTTTTAACACACAATTATAAATCCTAATTATCATATATTCACAAGAAATGCAAGTTTTGTTTTCGAAAACAAAATTTAAAAACAGAACGGTGCGGACTTCAAAACCAAAAATTTGTAAAGTACAGTGTTCTTGATCAAACCCTAAAAAGATATCCTCCAATTTCTACAAACCCCATGGTATCAAACACAACAATATATAAAATCTCCATCAATAGGTGCAAAGTTTGGTATAATTGCTACAAATATACAATCTACGACAAGATAAAATTAAATTATAGTCTTTTATTGCAAAACCAGCCCCCTCCCAATTTTATAAAAGTCAACGCTATAATTACAAGTTGTAAAGAGAATTTAATTCTGCATTGAAACACATTTAAATAAGCAAAGGTCACTCAATTGATTCGGAAGAATAAGGCATAGATATTATCAAACAAGTGTACTATTGGAAAAATTAGGTTAGATGGTTAGCTGTTTTGAAGGTTTGAATGTAACCAAAATTATTGAGAATCTAAGAGTGTTGGAATGAGTGAGGAATGAGGGTGAAATGGAAATAGAATCGTGAAGGGTGAAAACGGTGAGAAAGAGGGCTGAATAGAAAACTTTGGTAATATGATGAGTTTAGTATTATAAATCGAACTCAAAACGCTCAATTCAAACATGGACTTTAGATTACATTCCATTACATGTCCCAGAGAGAGATTTTCTTAGTAACCATAAGATGATACCAAAGCAGCATGCAGCAAACAAGCAAACATACAGACACTTGAATTAAGATGGTGAATGATGGTTCAATTTGTCTATTGACTACAATGTCACCCATCTCATCTTAACTTTGTTCATTCGTTACCTGATACGAGAGAAAGGCTCTCCCTACAATTTCTCGACTCACGGAATTCCTCTAGAGCAACCCCAGTGCCTGTGATAGCTTTTTTTAAAATTATTCTTCTAATCAAAGTTTAGAGTTCAAGAGGTCTAAGAAGAATCCTTGTTTTATCCTTGGTAGTTTTCTTTTTCTTTTTCCTTAAAACAGAGAATGGCTTAAGAAAGGATCTGTACAAGCGACTTAATGGGTCCTGAAGGCCTTCCATTTCATAGTAACCAAACCGCCAGTCTCTTTTGGCATAAGGCCGTTGAATAGGCTCATCAAGGCCTCCTGTAGCAAAAATAAATAAGAATCACAATGATAAGTTCTAGTTTAGCAAACTGCAACTCCACAAACTTACCTGCATACATCAAACCGTGTTTATTAACAGCCCGATAAAATGGTCGAGTCATCTTCTGTTTAGCAGCCAAGTGCAGATCATTCCATGCTTGAATACGATCTTCGCGAGTAATTTTACCAGAGTTTACTATCTGTTTATGATAACAACCAAGTGTTCTAAATGTCAGAAAGCAATTGTTAGGAGGGGTAGATTTTAACTGAAAAGAAAAAAAAGGGGAAAGTTATCTACTTTAGAGAATAGGTGATAGGATTGACGTGGTATTCGGGCAAGATCATTGGCACGATCAACTGCTACAAGTCCAAATTTAGGACCATAACCATCAGCCCACTCCCAATTGTCAGAGATAGTCCAAAACAAATAGCCAAGTACAGGAACACCCTATGAAGGTAATAAGCAAACTTGACTCTTAATCCAATTTTATTTGTAAAATTAAAAACATAAACTAATAGTGTGACAAAAAAGCTGAACGCAGACCTTGATCATGGCAGCATAAACAGCAAGCAAATGTTCGATCAAATAAGGCCGACGGATCAAATCAGTTTCATCGGATACCCCATTTTCAGTGATTATAAATGGAATATTTAAATGTTTGTACCTTTCATGGTACTTAAGCAACATGCGATACAACCCATCAGGATACACCCCACGTCCAGATTCACTATACTCGTCTGACTCTACGAGTTTTAGTCCAGACCCAGATACCACTTCCTGATTCATGGAAGAGAAATCTGAAGACGTTAATGAGCACAAAAGCATTACTCTATACGTGAACTGATATGAGAGAGAAAAAAGAAAGAAACCTGCCCGTAATAGTTTATGCCTATAAAATCAAGTTTGTCTGAAATGCTATCTATATATGGGAAAAGTGTCAAAGTGTTTGCCAACGTAACAGCAGCAACATCGAAAAGACCATACGGCCGCATAAAAGAGACGTGGTGTGCGACTCCGACAATGGAACTTGACGAGCTGTAAAAGTAAAAAAAAATGAACTTCAATGAAATGAAGTTCTTCCAACTGAATTGCTATTGCAACGAATTATGAAAACTGAACTTCTTTCAAATGAAATATAAGTAAACGGGAAGTATGACATAGGTGAGCATGAGTTGCTGGAGATATTTAGAGAATGCAGCAGTGCTCAAAATATTTTTACGCACATTTTTCCTAGTTTTTAAGAGTGAAATAAACCTTTTCTCATGGATATAGTCATAGGCCTTCAAGTGTGCAGTGGTTATCCAATGCATTGCCTGTTGAAAAACACCAGTAGGCAGTGCAGAGGTGGCAACTTCAAGCATGTCAGGATGACCTCCAGGCCAGGCACCAGCACAGTAGGTAAGCATGCAAAAGACATGAGGCTCATTAAAAGTCACCCAATAATCCACCATATCCACTGTGTTGTCGACTACTAGCCTGCAAAATAGGAGCTAATAGTATTGGATCAGCAGCAAAACAAAAGAACCCATGGGAGATCTACAAAAGTATCATTGACAAACAGTCAGTATAAATCTAGACTTCACTTCATAAGCATGCATTCCGTTACATTCACATCTCTCAAATAGCCTCAAACATGTCCTTTACATTCTCCAAAAGAAGAATCATAGAAATAGATTAATGAGAGTTATACAGTTACATACTGTCAGACAATTTGGTAAGAAATGAAGGAAAAGAACCCAAAAGTTATACAGTAAGTTAGATTACAAAAGAATGATATATCCATTAGCAGCTTTTCTAGCCGCTACAAGGTATCTCGCAACTTTTCTATCAGCTAAAAAGCCAACATAACGTTTCTAGTAGCTACAGGGCATCAATGCATTGGGGTCAAAACACTATTAAAAAAATAACCATGCCCTAAAAATGGATTCTAGTGGAACTCCATCCATGTGCAAATGCTAACCAACTAAACTGCAAGGACAGAATTTTGTTTGCCTTTAATGACAGATTTCCTCTACGGCTCTACCATCTTTACAATCAATGTTTTGATGAAGTTTGACAATATACATGTAGACATTTGTAGAAGCTGAGTTGAGCTTTGGGCTTTGCTTATTTGGCTGAATTTGCTAAGGGGGTTTGGAATATGAGAGTATTTTGTGAGGTCCGAAAGTCAGTTTGTATATCCATCGCTCTGAAGCTTCTTCATTAATAAGATCCATGATGCCTTGTGAAAGTGGATCAGACCAACCTTGGTCAAACCACTATATAAGCCATATGTTTCTTTTCTTCTCTTACAATTTAGTTCTTTTGGTTGCTAATCACATTGAGAGTGAGCTAGTTTTAGTAAAAAATATCATTGAATATGTAACTGAAACATCCTTATATTGGTCAACTTGAGTTCATGGTCATTTATATCGGTTTGATGCATTTTCCAATTAAATGACTACTAGAATTGAATCACATTCATTTCATGCAACAAAATTCTCAAGAAAACTATCCCTCACATAAAAAGGAGGCACTGGAAGGGGAAAAATGTAAAAGAGAGATACACCCAATTAACAACTAACTACCATATTATATATTCGAACTCAAATAAAAACTAAACCATAAAGTTGAATAATTTGTTATTCCTAGCGTCCGTATAGCATACATGCAGCTACATGATACATAACCCAAACAGCACTTACAAGCACTAAATAATAGAGAAGGTAGGTAAAAGCACCACCTGAAGGAATATGGTTAATCACAAACCTAGTGAATTCCAAGAAATAATCAACGGTTTTTTCTAGCTTCCACCCTCCATACTCCCCAGCCCACGGAGGCAGGGAATGATGAAACAGTGTAAGCATTACTTTCATCCCATATGAACGAACCCTGTTGATGATCCACTTATACCGCTCCAATGCTGCATAATTAACCTGAAAGGTAACATCATGAAAATGACTTGGACCGTGTTACATCAATTAAAAACTTCTCCGAATATAATATTTAGTGCATTGTCATTTATGAACAAGAGTAAGTCATTTAATGTGCTTCACACAACTATTCAGCATGTACTAATTAAACTTATTACTCCCAAGTAATGATAAATACATGTGAGCAAAGTTATGGAAGAGTATTTGTGCATCACAGTCTTTGAAGTCTACACTCAATTGAGATGAGGGCAAATCAAATGTCAAGCTAGGGTGACAAATAAAATTGAACTCACAGTAGCTTTAAGTCCATTAACTGGTTCTTGAGTCATGATTCTAGACCAATCTATTCCCATCCGAAACACACTGCTCCCAGTATTTTTAGCCAGTTGCAGCTCTGTATCAGGATCAGACCAAAACCTAAGTCTCTCTTCTCTGAAATAAGCCCAAATAACTCATTCAACATTCTGAAAGACATAATAATTTTTGCATTTATTTAACAATCAATAGTAAGCTAGCAAGATATGATTGATCGTGACGTTAATTTACAAGCGTGTAGGCTGAAGGATTTGTGCTTACGGGTGAGGGACATCGTGCCATGCAGCTACGTTATGATGGCATTCATCACTTGTTACAACCTCCTCTTCTTCTCCTACATACTTCTTAAATCCTCTAATCATGGCTTCCATCGCTACCTTAAGAGGCTTTCCTTTATCAGTTTTCTTTTCAGAATATGCAGCCTGCTGAGACCCACCATCACCAGCAGCAGACGCCATCAAAGCATCTGCTGGCTGCCTCCCCGGTTGCGATTCCGATGTATCACAGGGTTGTTCTTCAGCAAACTGAAGCCAAGCATCGTTGAGCCGATCCTCAACATGGGCAGGGGCAGTCGCGAGACCAAAGAAGAACTCACGTTCGCCCTCTATAAAGAATCACAAACAGACAGAACCAATAAATCAAAATTGAAAAATAACAAAAATCTAAAATGAATATTCAGATACACCAACTGTAAGTACACAGTTAATCTC
Source organism: Cucumis cinereus (assembly GCA_037974625.1). NCBI lineage: Eukaryota > Viridiplantae > Streptophyta > Magnoliopsida > Cucurbitales > Cucurbitaceae > Cucumis > Cucumis cinereus. The sequence goes on from JBBPDJ010000003.1 coordinate 14,795,080, forward strand.
AAACCCTATAACATACTTCGAAGTAGAACTAAATAACGCCATAAGTTAAGAAGACGCCTCGAAAATGAAGTCTTCACGAATCACTCGGCATTCAAGGCATATAATAATCACTTAAATTCTAGGGCTGTTGTATGAAGAAACAAAAGAAATGGTGCAGAATTTACATGAGGAGCTGGGAGTGGAAGAGACGAGAGATACCGGTTAGAGTGAAGTCGGCGAGAACATCAGAGGAGTCATCAATGGGGGAACGGAATGGACGGAGATTCTTTCTCCGGTAACGGGCGAAGGAGAAGGCATTGGCGGCGACGGTGAGAGTAACCAAAACGCCGGCTAACTTGGTTGCGGAAACGAAGAGAGCCACAAGCGTCATTTGAAGCCGGGAAAAGTGAAGGAACCAATGGCGAAAATATATGGAAAAAGAATTTCGATAGCTGCTTCCGTTATCTTCTATCCACGTGTCATTATCAGATTGAATCGTGGGTCAAACGCGCCGATTATTTAATTTCGCTCGCAACTTAAATGGTCGTTAGTCCAGTTTAATGGTTGGATTTCTTTATTTATTTTGTTTTTTAGTTTCGATTATCAAATATAGCAAAATAAATTAAAATAATTTTTTTTGTTATATTTTTAAATATTTTTTGTTCATTAAAAATATTACATTTCAAGAGGTTAATCTTTAGTTTCTTTTGTTTTCTAAGTTTCAAGATCTATACTTTTAATTTTAATTTTTCACTACACTCATATTTCGGTTTTACTGTTAAGAAAATTATTTTAAATGTTAAAACGACTTAAAAAGTTATAAACATAACAAAACATCACAATTTATCGATGAAAATTGTGATATACTAGAATAAACCGCTATTTGGGTCTATCACAACATAGATAGTAATCTATCAAGATCTATCGATGTAAGAATGTGATCTATCAATGTAAGAAAGTAAATTTTTTGTTATCTTTGAAAATATTTTGGTCCATTTTGCTATATTTGAAAAAAAAAACTTTAAAATAACTATTAAATACAATTTTAAATCTAATCTGAATATTAAAAATTAATATAGTATTTTAAATAAATCTAGACGTTAACTCTAAAGACTAATAGTGAACATTTAGTGAACTTTTTAGGTTAAAAGTATAAATCTCGAAACCTATAAATCAAATCGAAAAAAAAAAAAACAAAGTCTAAATTTGTAGCATTTTGAAACGTAGAGAGTAAATTAAAATCAAACTCAAAATTTTAAATTTTAAGAATTAAAAGTGTAAACTTTTGAAATTTCAAAACTCCTATACACCCAATATTTAAAGACAAAAAAAGTTTTTTTTTCCTCTTTATTTCAATCACAAATTTTAGGTCATATCACCTACTCGTTTGGATTGCATGAAGAAAAAAATGTTTTTCAAAACTCACTTTTATTTAAACTCTCTCGACTAAAATTGTTTTAAATACACACTTCAAACTGTGTTGCGAGCTATTGTCAAACACTATAATTTATTTTCGAAATGGTTTATTTTTAAATCAAACACTTGATGATGTATTCTAAATACTTCCATGTCTATGTGATTTTTGAACTTTTAAAAATATCTAATCAGTCCTTAAAATTTTAATTTTGATTGAAAAGTTAGTAATAAATTTAGGTCCCATTTGGTTCGAGATCCGATAGTTATTTTGGAAAACAAAAAAATTTATGGAAAACAAAAACAAATTCTTATTTTTAATTATATTAAAAAACATGTTTAGTTCCAATTTAAAATTTTAAAATTTAGATTCAAAATTCAAAATTTGAGTGTATCTCGTGTTCTCTGAAAACAAAATCTAAAAACAAAAAAACGACAATTTATTGTTTTTGAAAATAGATTATTTTTAATGTTGTTTTTAAATTTCGTTTTTAAAAACATATATGCGAAACATGTTACATAAAAACAAAAATAAATCAGAGTTACTTGTGTGATTTAACCTTAAAATTGAAAAATATTGGTAAGTGTTTGAATTTATATTATACTTTAGGACTATCTTTCGTTTACAACTCTCCTACTCCTTTTGTCTTTTGCTCTTTAGGTTTTGTTTTATTCGCCAACTTTAAAATATATATATATATATATATATATATATGCACAATTTTCTTTCATTCTCCTTCCTATATGTCACTTTATTATGTCTTGTTATTTAGCGAGACTATACCTACAAAATGATGTCTTGTTGAGATTATGATACCTTTCTTCTAATCAATATTACAATAAGTTAGATTTTGTAACCTTTTAAACTTTAAATTAAAATATGTTAAAACAATGGGAGGATAATCTAATCCTTTTTAATAATATAAATGAGTCTTTCTAGTTTGAAAGGCATGAGTAACGGTTAAAGTTACTATCTTCCTTTTGCATCTATCAAACAAACGTTTAGGAAGGTATAGATTTGCAAAGACGATCGAGCATAGGTTGATTGGTTCGGAAAGTGATTAATAAATTGGTGTCGTGTGTGATGAATAGTCAATTTCATCATGTTTTCATTAGGGTGTGGAAGACTAGATGATTTTGAGGTAATTTAATGGCATACCTTTTGTCACAGCACGTTAAAATATGGTTTGGAACAAAATAATGTATCGTCAATGAATAATATCATTAAGTAGTGTGTAGTGAAAATGCCTTAACAATTATCATGGCAAGAGTTCTACGTTTTAAATTGTCGATAGACCTGGAAGCTTAAGTTGAGGAGTAACCTTAAATTTAATATTATATCATCTAATATTACATTTGGTTCTTGTAATTTGTTGGCACTTGACAACCTACGAAATGATCATTGGTGACGACCCTTCAAACATCTCTACAATGGTATGATATTATTCACTTTAAGACATAAATCATCATATAGTTTTGTTTTCTATTTCACTTAAATAACCAGTATGAAACTTTGGTAGCATTCCCAACAATCTCTATCAAACAAAAGACCTCGAGACTCCCCTCAAATAGTCACTCATTTGTCTAACAACTCTTGTACAAGCTAACTTCTCTCCACCAACACCACTAGTTCGACAGAGTAATTCAACCATGAATCACAATGTGTCCTACTTTCAACACTCCACTACATCTCTGTTGACACTTGAGAAGATTGTCAGGAGCGTGACTCTAAATTATTTAAGAAAAAATAGACAATCTAAATAACGTAAAATACTTAACAATTTTGAGAACAATCGACATGCTAATGTTTTAAACAAATTTCAACTATACATTCAAATGTCAATATTAGCTTAAATCCAATCAAACTTAGTTATCTAAAATGTCAAACATCTCTTCTCCATATGTTAAAGTATCAAAAAAAGAAAAACCTTCACTTATACCAAATAACCACATTATTTTACAAGCAATTCGACTTAGAGTAGTTATTGTTTTTATTAAGTATAAAAATTGATCAAACGCGATTTGTTTTTTTTTTCCATTTAAAATAAGATCTCAACCGGTGATAAGGAAGAAATTTAACCTAACCTCCCATTGATAACATATATCTTAACCGACCGAGCTAATCTCTAGTGTGAAATGTGAATATTCATTATGGGGTGTTTGGGACAATTGTTATATAAGATTATAATAATCACATTCTTCCTACGATAAATAAGTTTCCAATTAACTATTTTAAACTTCTCAATTTACTACAATATGTACTATTTTATATTATTTGTTACGGTGTTTACTATTTTCTTATAAAATTAAAATAATTTACATCTCAAACATATACTATTATATTCCAAACTAAAATAATAATAATAATAAGTTGGTTTATATTTGTTAATGGTTTAGAAAGGAAGATGAAGATCACGGACGGTGTTCAATAAAGTGCGAAATGAGAATTGCCCAATGGGCCTTTGGGCTTAACTTAATGGGCCTATTTGAAAAGCCCATAAAACGATGATAATAAACAAAAAATGCGACACGACATGACGGCAAACATAAATCCAAGAGTACGATTCGTCGGATGCGATTTCACTTTCAAGGTTTCAAATGTTTTGCGCTTTTTCTCAATTTACAACATTATTGGTTTCCCGATTTGGTTACTTTTAATTTTAATTTTAATTTCCGAATTTACGGAAATGCCCTCATTCATCCATCAGTTCCACTTTTCCCTTCATGTATTGCCATTCTCATCATACGTTATTCCTTTTCTCCATTCATTCATCCGTCACTTCCATCTCCAATTTCGTCTTTTCCTTTCTTTTTTTTTTTTTTCATTACACAAAATATTTCAATTACTTTGATTTTTCAAAAACTTCCTTTTAACATATAAAATTTGAATTTTTTTTTTTACTAAAAAAATTATATATATATATATATATATATA
>JBBPDJ010000003.1:14800300-14840145 GCA_037974625.1 Cucumis cinereus
TTTTTTTTTTACGAAAAAAAGTATATATATATATATATATATATATATATATATATATATATATATATATTTAACGAGTTTAGTCATTCATACAAAAAGTTACGTAATAATTAATTATAGAAACCTAATAGTTATAAAAGAGTGATTATAGTGAATAGCAATTTCAAAAATAACAATCAAATGTATAACAATAATTTAAACAAAATTCAAATATAGCAAAGTTCATAAGTGAAGTCAATATTTACAATATGGTCTAATAGATTTCTATTATTGATAGACTCTTACAAATTTTGCTATATTTAGCATTTTTTAAAATGGTATTATATATATGATAATACTTTGAATCAAATTACTATATTTGTAATGCGATATAATTTACTATCGATTTTCATTATATATATTATAGCGGAAATTTTAAATTTCTGAATTTACTAGTTACCATGTAAATCATAAAACAATAATTAAATAGAATAAACCTACGTGTATAATTATTTTTTTCATTAATTTTTGGTTCTTCCTTTGCCTCTAAACTTGAAACGGCGCAGTTTGGGCGGGGCTCGTATCTCCACGGGGGACAGTGGGGTTTCCAAAATCAGATTTTGTTTTTGATATAGAAGTTAGATATTATTATAATTTATTAGGCTCCTAAACATATATTTTCCAAACAATATTTAAGCGTTTTCTCAAATTTTGAAACTCAGAGAGTGACTGATTGAAACAAAACTCAAGTTTGAAAGATAAAGTTGTAGCATTTTTTAAATATAAGACTATGACAACCACATTTTGCTGTAAAAGTATTCCGTTAACAATGAACACTGTTTCAAAACTCATATTTGCCACCGTATTTACTATTTGCTACATTTTTTACTATTTTACCTTCGTTTTCTTCTATTATTTGTTATACTATTGCTAGTTCCTTCTCAAACTAATGAGTTTACACTTCAAACTTACGCTATTATAACATAAACTAAGATAATCTACACTCAAAACACAAACTATTATAACTCAACTATAATAACTCACTATTTACCCTCCACCGAAAATATAGAGTAAGATCAAATAAAAACGACTAAAAGATCGAACTCTAGGTACCAAATATTTTTAGCTTAGTATAATTTATTATTATTGTTATTTCTTTTATGTGTGGTTGTGTTTTGGATGGCAGAAGCTGGTGTTGAAATAATGCCACGTGGGGTAGCAGGGCCCAAAAAGATACGTTTTAAAATTAAAATAAATTTAAATTTTAAATTTGTATTCTAATCTTTTTTAATTTACTATTTAAATAAAAAATTGTTAGAACGCAGGCCAAGGCCTAGACTCGGTTGTGTGTGTTTGTTTGACTTTGACTCGGCCTCGTCCTTCGAATTATGTGATGCAACCCTCCACTAAGTACCTAACCATTAATTTAATAATTCATATCTTAATTTAACTTACACTTTACTTTATTTACTTTTAACATTTAAATTTCCTTAACTTCATTTACTTTAACATTTAAATTTCCTTATATTTTACCATTCACATCTTTTAGCATGATTTCTAGAGTTCAGACTTTGAAAACTAGTCGTTCATGTCATATTCGTGGTATAAGCTAAGTGATACAAAAACACATTGAACACGTTCGTTCAGTAGGTTTGAAAGCAAGAAGTAATCCATGACTATTTTTTAACAGTTGTATAATGATCTTCTGGTGGTTCACAAACATGTGATTGTGGAGTCACATTGTTTGAAGGTGTTGAATTTGTTGAACCGTAAGTCAATTGAAACAACTAATTATCGATTTATTAGATAATTGAACCATAATTATTTAATCATTTTTGGTACAAAAATAAATTTAAACAACTAATTATCGATTTATTAGATAATTGAAATACATAAAATAAAAGCAAAAGATACCAAGAGGGTATTTAAAGTTTTTAATCATCACAAATAAATAAAATAGACAACACATTGGCCAAGGAGTTGCAGCATTTGTCTTATTAGATATTCACTATTGTAATAATTAATATGAGAATCATGCTCCAAAACATTATCATGTGGATGGAAATCTTGGTAGTCAAATGTGGGGGTGATGAGCAGTTACAAAAGATTTCTCAATAAAAATGGGCAAAATAAAATATTTATAAAAGTAAAATACCACCATTCGTATCAAAGTAGACTACTATATCTATCTGTATGTATCATGATAGACACAATGATAGTCTGTCGTGGTTTATCAAGTAAATTGTAATATTTTATCATATTTGTAAATATTTTTGTAAGTTTGCCATTTATTACAATTTCGTTTTAAAAAACACTTAACTAAATATTGCGATGGTGTATCTGATAGATATTTTGGTTCTATATTTGAAAATACCACTTAATATATTTTTGTATTTAATTATTCACTTGTGTATTGTTTTTAAATTATAATTTTTTATTTAAAACCCTATTTATTATTTGACTTGGTCCTATATGAGCGTGTGTATATATATATATAAGTTAGGGCCAAATAGATTTGTTGAAATCTTTCGATTATAAGCAGTAGCCAACGTCGGCACGGATATTTATCCCCTAAACCTATATATATATTTTTTTTTAATTTTAAAAATAATATTAATTTAGCAATTCTGGATGAACGGCTTAAAAAAAATTAAAATATTTTAGGAGAGTGTGAATTTGAACTTGAAATAGTAAAATCATTTTTTATATAAAAAAAACAATAATAGAAATAAATTCAAAATAGTAAAATCATTTTTTTTATATAAAAAAACAATAATAGAAATAAATTCAAATTTGAAACATAAAACATGTTTCAAAATCAATTTAGTTGTATGGAAATTATGAATTTTTTTATTAATTTTTAAAATCATTTGAATTTAGGGGACTTATTTTATTGTAATATTCAAAATTTTATTTAAAATTGTTCGCCATAATTATAAATTGATTTTAAATTAGTTTATATTATTTGGTTATAACCCTTTCATTTTTTATTTATTTTAAAAAACAAAACTTGTTTTTTTAAAAGCTTTGCAGGGATTATTTCTCAGATATCTCTATTCTCGTTTGTATTGTCTTTTGTCTAACTGTAATGTGTAACACTTTTAAAGTTAATAATTAATAGCAAAAATTATAATCGATGAACTTTACACTAATAATAAACTTCTATTATGACATGCCGCAATAGATTATAAAGATGAGATACAAATTTTATATATGTAACACGTATACCAAAATTTTAAGTGTAATTACGATATTTGTAACCGTCACATAAACAAAAAAACTCAAAATCTAAATAATAACTACGTTCACATCTCATGAATCAAAAGTGTATTATTTTCGATCGAGTTATAAAAACCATAGACGTCGTTAAAACCACTCCCATTTGTTTATGGGCCTTTAGATATGTGAGAATAGGGGAGCCCAAACTTTTGTCTCTTCCCCTTTTCAACCTCCATAAAATCCCATCCTTCCCCCTCTCATTTCTCTCACTCCCACACTTCCCTAACAACAAAAGCACCAACAAAAACCACTTCTTTCTCCATCTCTCCCAAAATTCCTCCCCCAAAGATTTCCCATATCCCTCCTCCTCAAAAGGTCAACCATTTCACATCCATTTTCTTTAATTATTCCTTTTTTTTTTTGTTTTTCATAATTAACCATCCTTAATCTCTCATATGCTTTCCACTAAAATGGTGTAATTAATTAGATTTTCTTTCTCAGGTCGCATGCATGGACCAACCGAGCCAACCGCCATGGGCGACGTATCCGGTGGGTTTCTTTCATTGGCATCTCCTCTCAAAAGATGCAGTCACTGATTCTTACTTGTCATGGCGCTATCCTAACTGAGCTTTTTATATTTTCTTTTTTTTTTTTTCTTTCTTATTTTGAAATGGTTTTCTTGACCTTGTAAGACCTTTTCTTGACCTTGTAAGACCCAACACCCTAACCTTTTCCTTTACCATCCATTTGATTTCATACTCTGTTTTGGGTATTACCCATATGGAGTTTGAGTACAACCTATCCCTATTTCCACCCAACTCATCTTCTCCTTCCTTGTCTATCCCTCTTGAGCTGCTGCATTTTTATTAAATTAATTGATTACATAACCCACAAAAAATATATATATGATTAATAAATAAATTTAATTAAATCCCACCGAGCCTGCCGGTCTAGAAGATGAAGAAGAGCAAGCAAACCGGAGGATGACTGAGTTAAAGAAGACGATTTGTGCTCTTTCGGCCGTGGGGACTTGGAGGTTTTGATTTTTTTAAATACTTTTTTTATTTTTATTTTGTAAAAAGAAGAAGAGGTATTAGTTTTTTCATTTTCATTTTAAATAATTGTTTGTAAAATTGAAAATATTATGTTGGAGAAAAAGGGGAATGAAATTGAAATGTTAGTGCAGGGGAAAATGGTGTGAGCAGAAAGCAGCAGATTATTATTATTATTATTATTGGTTTGGTTTGGTTTGGTTTGGTTTGGTTTGGTTTTTGTTTTACATGTTGTTGTTGTTGTTAATGTTGAGGAGAGAGAAGGAATAATAAATATTCTCTGTGAGAATAAGTAATTAGAATAGTGGAGTCCCACCCCCACTCGTGACTGCTCAATGCTCATCACTTTAATTTGTACGTTTTGTGTGTATCTATTTACACGTGTCAAATTGTAAATTTCGATCCTATAATTTTGAAAAAAAGTTATAATATAGTATTTATAATTCAATACAAATACAATATATTTTCAAATATAATAAAATATAGCAAAATTTTTCGTTAGCTATAAATATCTATCATTGAAATAATATAAATATTTTTAATTGTTTTATTATTTATAATAATTTTTTAAAAAATATCTTATGGAACAAAATATTTATAAATTATAGTCAAATTTTAGATTTTATTAACGATAAATACGGATTGATTTCTTTGAAAGTTTTGTGTTTACAAAAAGTGTTTTTTCTCTCGAACTCTTTAAGGTGGTTTTGATATTTTGTGAGGTAGATATTTGAATTTGTTGCTAAAATTTAAAAACAAAACAAAATTTATTATTTGTTATATATTTTTATTTGTTGATTTGAAAAGATGACAAAGACAACAAAACTCATGAATGAAAAGTTTGGATTTTAAGTTTAACTAAAAAAAGTGTTCAAATGAGGAATTTCTGAATTTTATATTTATTTTTATTATATTAGTGTCTATGCACGTTTGTAATTGTTAGTATTTGAAATTTTGTTATATTTTATAAATATTTTAAGCAATTTTTTCATTTACAAAAAATGGATATTTTCTTGGGGCGTAGAAAAAATTTCTAAAAAATTATGTTTATTTCTGTACTTACCCTAGATTTATGTAATTTAAAAAAGGAATATTTTGATATTGAAATTTATAATTTAACCTAAAAAAATAGATATTTAAAAAAAAAACATTTATTGAAAAAAAAAAATAAAAAAGTTGGATTTGTTTGTTTGATGGATGAAAGTTAAAACCCCACAGCTGAACTCTGAAAAGGAATAGGATATTCATAATGTATTTTGTATTGAAGCCTGAGGTGGGAAAAGTGTCCATGTCGGACAAACTCTCTCTCTCTCTCTCTACTCGTAGAGCTAATAGTCAATCCCTCTAATTTGACTTCTTCTTTTTTTAATTAATTAATTAATTAATTATATATATATATATAATTTGATAATATATGTGAATCCAAAATGTCTCAATAAAGCTAACTTCAAGTTTTTTTTTCCTCAGCAATGGGTGCGTGTTTACCGAACTGTAATAAAAACTGATGTAATTGTAATGAAATTTTATTTGTGAATCGTGATAATGAGTTTGAATTGCAAAAATAATTAGATTGTTTCTTTTTATTTTTTATTGCGTATACTTGAAATTATGAATTTTATAAAATTTATTGTTAGTGTGTTACTGTTACCTCTACTTCTGAGAGTTAAAACAATATTGGTGACCGTAACAGTAAAGATGTAAAAAAAAGCAGTTATAATAGTGACAATAATGATAGCCGGAACAATAACTGTATTAGTAACAACAACGATATAATGTAATTCTCAGACGTAATCGAAATGAGCACCCTAAACTCACCAATCAGATTGCATTACTTCATTACATATTTGGACGTGAGTCTCGAATGTTCATATAATTACTTAATACAAGTAAACAACCCTATAATTAATCAAATGGAGTCCACTTTTTTATTCTTATTGATCTATTTCATTTTCAATCCAACAAAACGTGACTTCCATATATTTTTTTTTTCTAAATACATATCATTATCCACGTCACATAATCTAGCGAAGTCCCATGGTCTTTTATCTTTTTTAAAAGTTTAAAATAAATTGTTTTTTTATTCAAATATTTATAAAAAAGAAAACCACTAGATCCATGAGTCGTGTCCAAATTTTGATATGTAAAGATATAGTGTCTTTATACTTTAAATTTGTAACAATTTAATCGTCTAAATTTTTATTACGTACAATTTACAATTTGTTTGGTACTTTCTAGTGTTTATTTTTTTTATTTTTCACTAAAAAACATTTATTAAATAAATATAAAAAGTGTTTGGATTTATTTCCGAGTATTTATAAGTGCAGAATTTTTTTTTTATAAAAACTAAGAAAATCAATCCGAACCGGCATAAAATCAATCTAGACATGCCCTTGATGTTTACCGTTTATAAATAAATTTGATATGTAATTAATTCATTCAATATTTACACATGGACAGATTAATTAAATCTTAATCATTTTGTATTCTCGATAAGAATAAAATTGTTATAATTGGTAAAGTACAAACATCTCATAAGTATTTTGGATATTGAGTTGGTTTGTTACAACACGTGAGTTATAATAATCTATGTTTTAAATGCAAACTATTATAAAATGCATAAGAATAGTCTATGCCAACGGTATAGACGACTATTTTAATTTGAGTAGTAAAGTAAATAGCAAATACCGCAAAAAGAAATTGAAACAACAATATAGTGTAATTAGTTTCAATTTAAATATTTTTTTAAACATAAAAGATAGCATAAGCTTTTTGGTGGCAGCTGAGGATGTTTAAAGTCAATGTCAATAATTATTGGCTCATGTGAGTCACTGCCTCAAAATGTTAGTTAGTAAAAAAAAAAAAGTTTTTTTTTTTTTCAGAAAAAATAATTATTAGTATTATTTACTTTATTGCTGCTTAAAGTGAAAATAGCTAGGAGCTCGAAAGAGATGAAATAATATTTGTTTGAAGACTCCTAAGTAAGATAGCTGTCAATGGACTCGAACTTCTTTCAATTTTATGATCTTTATAATATATAAAATTGAAATAATATCAATATTAAAATATAGCTTAGTGGTAAAACTGTCTTTTAATCCAATCTAGATCTTGTTCAAGTCTCATTGTTTACATTTTTTTCATATTATGTTTATTAAACTATAAAGTATTCTGTCAACAAATTTTTTGGATCCACGTGAAAAAAAACAAAATTTAAAAATTAGAAAACAAAATATTTTGTGTTGATTATTTTTAAATATAGAAAAACGAACTAAAATATTTACAAATATAGAAAAATATCTAGACACAACAAAACTATTATCATATATCAATAATGATGGATGTATATCAGTTTCAATGATAAACATAAATTTTTTTTTGTTATATTTGTAAATATTTTATGTAGATTTGTTATTTAAAACAATACCCTTGTTTTGGTTTCTAGATCTCTTGTCAAGTTTTCATTTAATTCTTAGGTTTCTAATTGTTATTCTTCTAGTATTTAAAATTTGTGTTATGATAGACGCAAATAGTAATCTATCTTAGTTTGTGACATATAAATTGTGATATTTAGGTGTAGTTTCGGAAGTTTTGTTATTTACCATAATTATTCTAGCTTAAAAGACTTATAATAATTAAATTTCACTTCATAACTAATAAACATTAACACCAAATACTAAAATAAATATTTTACAAAAACTTAAGTTAAAAGCATTGATCGTAAAATTCGAATACCAAATTAAAAGAAAATTCAAACTTCAATTATCAAATTGTAACATTTTAAAATCGAAAAAAATCAAACGAAATATAAATTATTTATAAAAAATATATATTTGAAATTGATTTTCCAAAAATAATAAAAATAAGATAATTAGGAATTGATATTGACGTCCCACTTGCCCAAAATACAAAGGGGGAAATTCACAATGATTCACGGGGATTGGTATTTTTTGTGAAAGAGATTTTGTTTCGGTAGCATCACATGAACACATTATTATTATTATTATTATTATTATTATTATTATTATTATTATTATTATTATTATTCCACATCCGGACGGTGGAGATTGTGACTCTTTTTTTTTTAATCTTCACCCAATAAATATTATTTTCAATTTATAGTTATACTCATAAAGATTCCCACTATTTACATTCATAATTGACTAATCTTATTTTTTCAAAACCTATGATTTATTTTAAATTTTGGTCAAATTACCAATCCATCCTATTGATTTTAGTTTTGTTTATTTTAATTTATAAACTCTTGGCTAAATTATATTTATATTTCGTAAGTTATAATATGTTGTATTTGAAGTGTAACTATTTAAGTTCGACTTACAAACGAGGAGAGCTAATAGTTATACTACAGTAATCAGAGGGAAGTTGAGTTGGGTTGCAAAGTCTATATATATATATATATATATTATCGGATTGGGCTCGATCATAGGATTTAGTAACCCGGTTAATCCGACCAACCCAAATTTTATTATTATTGTTGTTGTTGTTGTTATTATATTTGTATATCGAATGAATTTGAATGTAAACTTAAACTTTGCGTAACACTTTTGAATGTTTTTAATTTTTATTTTGAATGAATTTGAATGTAGACTTGAAATTTACGTGAACTTAGGTTTTATGTACTTGAAGTTGAAAACTTTCACATAGAATGTTTGTTGTTTGTTTGACTATAAGTTTTTTAAAAATTGATTAACACATTTAGGTCATTTACATAAATGTGACATTTTGTTCACAACAAAAATTCAACTTTTAGTGGAAAAGAAAAAAATGAAAAACTAATCTAAGTTTTTAAAGAAAGAAAACCAACCTGATGACCCCAACCCAATCTAACCTGAAAATTACGAGTTGGATTGACTCTTACATATTAAAGCGATAATGTTCAATTTTTACCAACCCAAAAACCATGAATTGGTCTAAAATTTACATGCAACCTGGCTCAATCCAACTTACATACACCCTTAAGGGTAGGGTTGGATGACATTATGAAAGTTTTGTAATTTAAAATTTGACTGAGGGTAAGATGGTAAAGAAAGGGGGAGGAGGGAGGGGTGAGGTAAAGAAAGATGAAAAAGGTAAAGCTGCAAGGGAGTGAGAGAGAGAGAGAGAGAGGAGAATAGTGAGTAGTGGGAGATAATGATTATGTTGGACAAGTGGGGTTGGGAAAAGCTAAATTCCTTTTAATAATTTGTCTTCAAGTGAAGGAAGGGAAGGGATAATATAAGAACAATAAGTGTGTATTTGCAATGTGGGAATGGGAAAATGGGGAGTCCATTACCAAAACCCATATGTGACAACAATAAAGTTACAAACTTTCAATTTCAATTCATCCACTCTCATCATTTCATTCTCAATCATCAATATACCCCCAATCCTATCCAATCCCTTTTCCACTTTCACTCTAACTTATTCAACTCTTGCATACGAACCAAAACGAGAACGAGAAGAGTAAGTCATCTTTAAAGGAGAGTCATTGCCTTATCTTTGTATACTTAACTAAGTATATAATCTATGTACTAACTTAGGCATCAAAGTGTAGTAGGATTGAAACACACAGTCAAGGACGTCAAAACACTAGATGATGGCGAATATATGTGAGTTTTCCGCTTCGACGAGCTTCTCCATGCTTTCAACCCACAAGCGAGGGAGAGTGTTGAATGATATAATATTAAACTTGCTTTCACCTACTAATTTAAACTTCTGAATCAATTGGATTTAAGATAATATCAAAGTAGATGCTTAAAATTGATTTTCACTAACGATGCATTTTTTATATTTCCAGCTCACAAGTGAGCGAGCGTTGAGTGATATTATGTTTTTTTTTCTCACCTACTAGTTTAAGCTTTTGGATTAATCGATGATCTAAGAATATCTTCATCGAGTGAAACACGTTCCATTGACCGTGGTATGTTTTAATGTATAACTCAAACTAACATAAAGCAGATGTATATTTTTTAAATGACTTTTAGCTTCAAACTTCGATTTATATCATTTATTTGTGTTCTAGTGATGAAAAGTACTAGGATTCTGCATACTCGGGTTAAATGGGCTGTGCTATGGTTGTGACTTGTGGGTGACGAGATAGAGCCCACGTCGTAGCTCGGGTTAAGAGGCCACGTTGGACGATGAGCCATGCAAGTTGAACCCAAGTGTCGAGAGAAATAGAGCCCACGTCGTAGAGACCAAACTCCCGTCTCGATTAAATGGACGTGCTTAGGAGCCCGTGTGAGCCCACTTATGGATCACCTTATTTTTTATATATATATATACTCTCTATGTATTAAAATATTTATTTAATTTAATTTTAATCCAATTATTTAATTTTAAAATGTTACAATCTCATCGCTAAATTAGTTTCAGTTTGATATCTCTTACCATTTTAATTTTGAATTTTTATTAAATATTTATTTTTAATTTGTGAAAATATTTACTTTCTATATTTTTTTAGTAATAACAATTGATTAGTTTAAAATAATTTAAAATTTTATAGGGAATAATACTCACTATTTTTATCAATAATTTCGATTTGAATGTTTGCGTTGTAGTTACTTTTAAATTAAGTTTAGAAGTGCAAATCTCCAAACTTAGGAACCAAATATGAAACAAAAGCTCAAATCTTGATGTTAAAATTATGATTTTAAAATTTGCAGATTAAATTAAAATCAAACTCAAAACTTAAGAACCACAAGTGTGTCATTTGAAAAAATATAGACCATATAGAAGTTAGATTAAGATTCTAGAGGACGATTTTTGTTCTCAATTTTATATTATGTGATATGAGAAAATTTAACATCTGACTTTGAAGTCAAACTATGAATTATATATCATACTTGTCGTAGTAGGGTTAATTTTTCTCTTATGGTTGTGTGGCAACATTTTGCTGCCAATATTGTTACAAAACCACTTAAGACCTATGCTTTTATAATCTCATTCGATAATTATTTAGTTCTCTAAAACTAAGCTTATACAAACTCGTTTTTAGTTGTTGATAAATTGACTAAAAAATTCAAATGCATAGTTAGAAAAAAATGGAAACCATCGTAAGGAAGTCGTAAGAAAAAAAACTCGATTTTTAAAAGTCATACAGAAACAATACAATGCCTTCCACACATCTCTACAATCGTACGATATTCGTCGTGAATACATCGTGCAAGACTTGTGTACCATCCACGTATCTCACCAA
The DNA here is from genome assembly GCA_037974625.1 of Cucumis cinereus. Classification (NCBI taxonomy): domain Eukaryota; kingdom Viridiplantae; phylum Streptophyta; class Magnoliopsida; order Cucurbitales; family Cucurbitaceae; genus Cucumis; species Cucumis cinereus. The sequence continues at coordinate 14,811,743 of JBBPDJ010000003.1, forward strand.
TGATATGACACTATCTATTTTAAGTATAAATTTTCATAGTTTTTTTTTTTTTTGTCTTATCCAAAATGTCTCGTATCAATAAAAGGAGCAGTCGTGATTTATATTTCTACAAAATTTCCTTGTCCAACTAATATTATAATTAACAATAAATTTTAAAGTTTTAAAAGATTGAGATGGAATACATACAAGGTGGGGACAGTTTGATGTGTTTCATTGTCTAGCCATTGTGTCATGTTATGTATCCATCAACAGACATGTACGTGGGCCGATGTCATTGGGCTTTAAATTGGGCCGACCAATCCTGCCCACTTCCACGCTAAACCCTAGACAACACATGCTTTCAATTTTTAGTCTATATATTTTCAAATTGGAGGTAAATTATGAGTTTAGTTGATTAAGTTTTATGTTTGTGTTTATTTGGTCGATAAACTATCAAAATTATATTCAGTAGGTATTTCATCTTCCAATTTCGTGTTCAAATGTCCTTACATTTTGAAAAGTGTTTAATAATCTATTGAACTTTCAATTTATGTTCTATTTACTTATATGAAATATGAAAGTTGAACCTTGTTGCCTGAGCAAACGTCATTGAGTACTACTAATTGCCATTATAACACATTCCATTTGCACATTTTGGATTTCCAGTCTCGAACAGGTCGATAAACACATCCTTAGTGTATCTTTTTAAATAAGTATGACATGACGTAAATGAGTGTTAAGTAAATATGCTTTAAATTTATACGAGGTAAGTGTGAACAAAAATCAATACTACGTGTATTTAGTACCGTCTAATCTATAAGACATACATTTATTACAGTCTACTTATAAGATAATAGTGAAATACATTCTATATCAAAATCAAATTTCAAAGTAGTCCAATTGTTTAAAGTGTTGTTTATCGATCACCTAAAATCATTCAAATTAGTCTTAAAAAACCATCATAGACATTTTATATGTACTCTAAAATATTGCCTTTTTGTTTGTAGGTACGAGTTTAGTTATCGTGTGTACAAACTATTGTATTGTAACTTAAGAAAGTACATATTCTAACTACAAATTATTTTAGTACGACTTAAAAAAAATATATGTGTTGTGGTGTAAATATTTTAGTTCGAGTTAAAAGTCACGTGTTTGGGTTGTTGATTTACTTGACATGAATTTTCTGGTTACGAGTTTAGGGGTTATGATTGTTTTCAACTATTTTTTGGATATTGTATCATACAAGTAGTAGTAACTTATATTGATGCAAAACGATGGGTAGGAGAAAATATAGTTGACTTTTATGTGACCAACAAAATAAAAAACCTACACATCGATACGATGCCTGACCTACGCTAAGTTAGAGAGTGACATAATGTGGAAGTTAGAGAGTTCGAGTAGCGGACTCAAATTGCCTCATACAATTTATAATGATGTATTTATAGAGAAAGTTATCAGATGTTGTTCTCTAAGGTTTTGTAGTTGCCTTAGGATGAGTGAATGAGGCCAAAAGGCGGACTCAATTTCTCTTTAGCTAGGTCGGCCTCGGTCAGTCGTCTCCATTAGACCATGCCTTGAGCCTAAAACGTCACTTTGAGTCGGGGCGTGCACAAAACATGTCAATGTTATATTTGGCTAAGGGTGGCCTCGATTGAGGCTATTGACTTGAACCAAGCCCAAGCCAAATCCTTCTTCTCAAGTCCATTTTGGTCTTTAATCGTCACTTTCTGCTCGTCATACTTTTCTTTGACCTTTTCACTTTATTTATTATTTATTTTTGCTCTCGAATATTTCAATTTCTTCCGTCACAACATCAACGAAACGAGGTTAATATTAATTAGTTTTTACTTATAAATTATAAAGTATAATTTAATGTCAACCATTAAATTTAAAAGAAAAAAAAAAGAAGAAAAAATAGACGACGAGAAATCTGTTTAGCTGCGCGCACAGTCGCACCAAACAAGAAGGGAAATTGCCAAAACCCATTTCGATTAAGCAATAATCTCTTCTTCACCTTCCTTCCCTTTTCTTCACAACTAAGTCTCTCTTATACCTTTGACGAAATTTGCACCTTCATCGTCTCTCCTCCGACGCCTCCGACGCCTCCGACGCCTCCGACTCTCTCTTTCTAGGGTTCTACTTCTTCTTCCTCAATTCCTCAATTCCAATCTTCTTCACAATCCATTCGCATTGAATTCCATTTCCTCTCCCTAGTCGTGTTGCCACTGCTGCTCCTGCTAGGTCTCAATCAGTTCCATTCCCGATTCGGCAGATGTTCTTCACGGGCGATTCATCTACTCGCAAGCGAGTTGATTTAGGTGGACGCAGTTCTAAGGAACGAGATAGGCAGAAGCTTCTTGAGCAGACTCGATTGGAGCGGAACCGCCGATTGTCATTGAGACAGCAGAATTTTGCTGCTCTCAAAATTCAGGTTCTATTTTATTTTTCTATTGCGTTTAGTTCAATTTGAAGCTGAGTATTGATCATGATACGAGTTGCCGAGTTGTGAATTTGTATTTCGCAGCATTTGTTTTGTTAATATCAGTTTTGGTGATTGTGGCGAACTTCATCTCTGATTCGTCAAGGAGTTTTTGATACATTCGACGTGCGGAATTTTATAATAGTAGATAGACGTGTGGTTTGCTACGCTTGTTTTGCCTGTGTCTCATGTTCTAGGATGGTGTGTAATGAACAGACGGTGAATCGGGTGTGTTCTTTGTAGTAATTTTCAATAATGATGTTCACTTACGCTTTCCAGCTCCCCGCCATTTCATTTTAGGAGGAAATAGGATGTGGAACTTTTTTCCTTCAGTATACGATGAATTTAACCAACTTGTCTTTTTAAGCAAAGTTCATACGGACTAAGTATCAGTAGGAAGAGTTTGATTCAGATTGACGTTAATTTAAGAAGGGACAACTACTTCCCAGCTAGACTCAATTCTATATCAAGTTATAAACCAATTAAAGGCTCCATCTTATACTTGGTTTGGGTTTTGCCATATTTTTCTTAGAATTTCAAGTTGGAAATGTATGGATATCCATGAAGGTAAGGACCATATAAAACGATTTTAAATTTGAAATGTATCAAGACCACACATCTTTGTCACGGTAGAGTCGGCATGTTTTGGATATCCTTGCTTATCTCGGTCCTGATATTTACCTAGAGTTTTCAAAGCTGATAAGCGAATCTCCGGCTTTCATCGATATTCATGTATAATTGCATAAAGAGCAAAATATGTACTTCGGTTCTTTCTTCCCCTCCCTCCCTCCTCTTGAAGCAGGATCATTCGTTTCATGTTTTATGTTCTACTGATTATTTATTCACCATACTTGAAAGTAGCTCTAGTTGTATGGATTTTAAATTTACTAAATAGATAGGTTTGTGGGGCTTTCGTCATGTCAAGTCACCTCTTTATCTGCTAATCTTTATTCTGACTAGTTTACTTCTTCAGAAATGCTTCAGAGGGAGAAAGGCCTCTGAAGCTGCACGTTTTAGGGTGCGAGAGCAATTTCACGATACTTATGGAAAACATTGTGAGAAAGTTGACAGGTAGAACTTAAGATCTTTATATGATTGTTCTTTGAATGCAACAGTCCTTTTCCTTTCCTTGCTGCATTCCATTTCAATCGAGTTCCTCTAGTTTTCTTGACGTTATTTGTTCAGTCAATAATAACAATTGTAGATACCGATTTTTAATCTGATCATTGATATCTCCATATTTTTAATCTCGAATTGTCACTTCAACTCAGGCATTGTTTTGGTCCTGATTCAGAGTTTTTCCACCAGCTACTCTTTTTCTACAATGCAAAACACATCGATGATTTTTCGGTTCTTGTAGAGGCTTGTCGGTTACTTCGGCAATTTGTTCAAGAAAATGGTAATTATACACGTATTTCCTTCTATGAAAACCAAGTGAATTATCTGGTGTTTTTTATTGACCATTTTTACTTGGTCTAGATTTTCCACATTTCCATGTGTGGTTTTTTAATAGTTTTTTATTGTATTGCCTTCATCACCTCTCTAACATTTAAAGACTTAAGATAATTGCAGACATGTTCTTGGCTTGCTTATAATTTTTCCTTCCACATGGAGGAACTGTATATCATAAATGTTATAATTCTTATATTATGGGGCAGTACCCCTTTTCAAACACTTCTTACCTTTGCAGCATATTTTGTACCATAATTCCTTTTGTCTTAATCTGTTTTATTTTCTTGAAGTTGGACAAAACTAAATCTATCCATATTACTGTTATTTGGTAGCTAGTTGATGACTTTTGCTTGTCATATGAATTTTAGGATCACTCATTTTTGCTTATGGTAACATTTGAGCACGTTATAAGGTGGTACTCAAGCTTATTATGAGGATTTTCCTTGGGAAATTATTATAAAAGCGACAAATGAAAATATTGATTGGTCTCTGAACCACTATAGTGCCCTTATTTGTTATTTGTATGTGTCCTTATGTTACTTGGTTTTCAAATTGATAACCCGTTAATCTTAAAGTATTTCTAATGGATAGTGCATATTTCTTAGTGTTAGTACTTTTTAACCTTTCTTTCTCTTACATATATAGGGGATATGTTGAGCATTTTTGCTGGCAAGGATTATTTACTTAACAAGGCCTTAGTGGATTACCGAGTTAAGAAATTTGCATATGCTTGCATCCAGACTGTACATCATAATAGGTAATTATTTTTTTTCCATTTCAACATTTCTTATAAAAAACTTATCCTTTTTAACATTTTGAATGAAAAAACAGATGTTTGATCTGTCATTGTCGATTTTGTTGGCTTTCTATGCTCCTTTAATTGTATATGATATATTTCTTTTTTTTTTTTTTTTTTTTTTTAAAATGATATGTTTCTTAGATTTTGTTTATATATATATAATTGACATCATGGTTTTTTCACCTTCAGCTAATGAATTCAAATTAATCTCATTTATATATATGATAAGTTGTTGCCTTTTTTTTTTCCTCCAAATTATTCTTACTTGGTGTTGTTTTGGATAGAAACCAATTGAGGAATCAACTTTTGGCTGCACCTGTGAACTCTAACACACCTGCGACTCTATTGTTAGACACAATTGTTTTCTTATTACAACCTGAACTCCCATGGGTTTGTAAAATTGTTGGCTACTTCCTGGAAAGAAATGCATATGCGTTGATCAGGGATATCACTTTGACAGGGAAGGTATAAATGTACTTCCTATTTCTTCTACCTGGTGTAAATTTTTGCTTTGTCATTCACTTGCAAGTGGTTTTTTTTATAGTTATTCTGTTTCGTCAGGGATTATCCTGCAGGCATTTTCAGAGAACTAATTCACATTCAAACTATTGCAGGAATGTGCAGATTCACATCCCAAAAGTTCATTGGCTTCTCTAGAACATCTGCTTTCTCTTTTGAGTTCTCATGTTGGTGAGAAGCCATGCTGTTGCCCACGTGTTGATCCCAATTGGAGTTTCTCCTCCCAAATTCTTACTCTTCCTTTACTGTGGCAGACATTCCCTTACTTAAAGGAGGTAGGTTTCTTCCTAATTTATGCCAGCAGATATTCCCTTAGTTGGTGGAGTTCAAATCACAAAGATTCTCTTGTACTTTCTATGATTATTTGAAACTGGACACATTTCATGTAGTTATTTTTTGGGTGGGGGGTCGTTTGGCTCTCTTGCTTCTCACAGCGTCAATATATTCAATAATTCGTTTCTTATGGAAGGGAAAAAATAAAAATTATGCCAACAGTACACGCTTGATTGGCATTCAAAAACTTTACCTTATTTTATCCTCCTACTTTACATATATTAATGGTACATGTTTGATTGGAATTCTGCGCTCCTCTATAAACTTTTTTCAAGCACACACTTGCCTAGATTCCTTTTTTCACTAACCAGTGTACGTTTTTTTAGGTTTTCGCTAGATGGGGGTTGATTGGACATTACATTCATCAGATGGCATCCTGTGTTCAGCATTATGCAAATGTACTCCCAAAGGATGTAACAGCTGACATTCCTGGGTATGCTTGCCTTCTTGGTAATGTATTGGAAATTTCCAGAACAGCTCTCTCTCAGCCTGACTGCTCATCCGAATTGGTAAATAGCTGACATATATTAGTGTTTTCTTTACACATTTCACACCTCTCTCTCTACCCAATTGACAAAGTTGCATGTGTCATTCTCCTCTAGGTTTGTGTACCTTGCTGTTTGGATATAATGGTGTTACTGATGGTCTAAAGGTCATATTTTCGCAATAATGAGAAACAGAATATGCATATACTTCATTTTTTCGGAGAAAAAAAGAAAAAAATATTTATAGATTGTAGTGAGAGCAATATTGGTTACTTAAATCCAGCACACTCTAAGGTTCTGTGGTAATTGAAATTTATTGTTTAGCCCATTTTTATGTCCTTTGTTGTGGATAGGCAGTAGATCTTGCTTCCGTCACGACATTCTTGTTGGAACTACTTCCATCGATGAAATCGCCTCATAGAGATACGAAAGAAAGTATGTATTCACCACCATCTTCATTTTTTTTGGGTTTTAGGTATCAATTGATGAAAATTTTCTAATTCATCATACTTTCCTTTTAAGCGGTTGATGACTTTTTGTATAATTATGCTGTCAATAGGTGCCACATTGGGCGATGACGATGTGGTTGTGTCTGATCAAGAAATAGAGTTAGCATTGAATAAAGATGTTGAGAAGCAGATATGTGATGCTATTGATCCACGATTTCTCCTGCAGTTGGTATTCCATCTTCTGGTTTTGATGTCATTGAAGGAAACATTTTCATTAATCAAAACATTTCTATTTTTTTCAACAATTTGGAATTGGTTTGTGCTTCCCAGGCGAATGCTTTATTTGGACAGATTTCACGAGTTAGTGGCCCTTATGATGGTCCTGATGATAAAGAGGTCAAAGCTGTTGGTACAGCCTGTGCTTTTCTGCATGTCACTTTCAATACCCTACCTCTGGAGCAAATTATGACTGTTCTAGCATACAGAACGGAGTTAGTTCCAGTACTCTGGAGTTTTATAAAAAAGTGCCATGAGAATCAAAAATGGTCATCCTTTTCAGAGAAGTTGGCATATTTATCAGGAGATGCACCTGGTTGGCTATTACCTTTGGCTGTTTTCTGTCCTGTATACAAGTAAGATTATCTTCTTTATTCCTATTTATCTACTTTTGAATTTCGTTTTAATTCCTCATCTGATGTTATATAATTATATGGTATGTCATAAGATTCGGCATGTCCTGATTGCTTCTTTCCTTATCGATCAGGCACATGTTGACAATAATTGACAATGAGGAGTTTTATGAGCAGGAGAAGCCACTATCATTAAAGGACATCAGATGCCTGATCGTTATTTTAAGACAGGTAAGCTCTTGAAAGCCACATGTAATTACAGTGCTGCAATGCCATGATCACTAGAAACTTTTTAACTGGTGTGTTTAAGTTTTTTCCCATTTCTGGATAAAGACAGATTCTTTAGATTTTGTTGAAAAAGAATTAGAAGGGTTACTTAGTTTAGGATAGTTGTTCGTAATGTTGCCATTTATGCTACTTTCTGCAGGCCCTATGGCAGCTTTTATGGGTGAGTCCTACAGCTCCTAGTAATTCTGCAAAACATGTTGCTAGTGGCCATGCAACTAAGAGGCACACCGTTGAATTTATTCAATACAGGGTTACAATTGTTGCCTCAGAGCTCCTGTCACAGGTATATCAGTTCTTGAGTTTTTTCCAAGTTGGTTGGTCTAAATTGTATCACCCCATTTGATATTTTATGCTGTTATTTGCTGATATGAGTGCAAGAGATTTACCTGGTAGAAAGTCTTTTCTTCCTGCCCTTAGCTTCTTTGATGCTTCTTGAGAAAGGCTTGTGTGTAACTATTTGCCTCGTTTGTCGGTCTACTAAGATTAAATTGTCTCATTGTAGTTGCAAGACTGGAACAATAGACGGCAATTTACACCCCCCAGTGACTTCCATGCTGACGCTGTGAATGATTATTTCATTTCTCAGGTAATTGTTCTTGATGAATATTTTGGTTCTAATGACCTGCTGTATGATCCTTATTCTAATTATTTACTTGGCCTTGATTCTTTGTAGGCGGTGATAGAAAATACCCGAGCAAATGACATACTTAAGCGAGCTCCTTTTTTAGTACCATTTACGAGCAGGGTTAAGATTTTCACAGTAAGCAAGTTATTCTTTGGTTTCCTTTTCCACGATATTGAATCTCTTGGGTGACTGTTAGTTATAGAAATATGTAAGATATTTTTTATTTATGGTTTCTTTCTCTATAACTCATTTCACAGTCACAACTAGCAGCAGCTAGGCAAAGGAATGGATCTCATGCTGTTTTTGCCAGAAACCGGTTTAGAATTCGACGAAATCATATATTGGAAGATGCTTTCAGTCAGATGAGTGCATTGTCTGAAGATGATCTTCGAGGATCGGTAATTTCGGACTTCCATGATTTATGAAAAATGAAATTGTTGCCTTACTTTTTTTCTATCTTTTTCTTTGCCCTCGTGAAAATGGCCCCTTCCCCCCTCCCTCTTCTGCATCCTATAGTTGTAGAGTTACTTGTAATTCTTTATTACTTTTTTCTTGTTTGTGTTGGGTCAATTGCTTCACTTTTCTGCATGCAGATACGTGTGTCTTTTGTTAATGAATTTGGAGTTGAGGAGGCAGGAATTGATGGTGGTGGTATTTTCAAAGATTTCATGGAGAACATTACACGAGCAGCCTTTGATGTGCAGTATGGTTTATTTAAGGTTATCCCGACATTCTTTATTATTAGCATGGCATGGCTTTGTTAATCTTGTAGTATTATTGGACAACATGAATCACGATGAGACTGCCATAGTTGTTTGAAATCGCTTTTCAAAATAAAAATAGTTGTGAGATCACATTTCAATATAAAAATTGATTATTTGAAATCTACTTCATAAAATTTCAGTGATATGTGGGTATGTATCGTTCAGTTCTTCTAATTTAAGTTGTTTTCTGCTTGGTAATCCAGGAAACAGCTGATCATTTGCTCTACCCCAATCCTGGTTCGGGAATGATACACGAACAACATCTCCAGTTTTTCCATTTCCTCGGAGTTCTTTTGGCAAAGGTATGGCCATAACTCCCAATCATTCATGGAGTTTACTTTGGTTGAATAGTTTTTTCTTTCTTTTGGATAAGAAACAATTTCTTTGATTGAATGAAATATCCAAGGTCATACAGAAAAAAAAGGTCCCAATTGAAGGGAATACAAAAGATTTTTCCAAGTTGCCATAGTGAAGGAAAAGCTGTGACTTTTGATAGTTTGTGAGTTCTTACACCAAGAAAATGCATAGAAAATGGCTGATTCAAGGATATCCTTCGCAGTCTTGGCCCTATCATGGAAGATTCTTGTATTTCTTTCATCCCATACTTCGGTTGAATGTTGAAACATTAATGTATCACTTGACATTTATAAATACAATGTCATAATTTGAAATCTGCTGTCTTCCTATGTTATGCATGTTTTTCTATTATTGAAGTTGCTGCCAAGTCGTGCTAAAAGATCTCAATCACATTTTAAATTTTTCTTTAGTTCTCAAGCAGTCATGCTAAAAGATCTCAATCCCATTAAGTGAATTTTGACAGGATTTTGTTGTTTTACACTTCTTCCTAGGCCATGTTTGAAGGAATCCTTGTTGACATACCTTTTGCAACATTCTTCTTGAGCAAGTTAAAACAGAAGTAAGGTTTTTGAAGATTTACTGTCTTACTGTTTTGTATTTGATGCTGATCCACTAATCGTACTATTGATGGTCATAACAATGACTAGTTGCAAGTTACTAGAATTTTTAGGGTTCTAAAAATCTTACATTTTATTCTGGGTCCACTGTCCACTAATGAGGTTGTCAATTGCTAACTTCCAAATGTGGAATTTGGGATTTCGATGCTACATTCACTTTCTTGGTCTGCAATTACAGAGTTACTCTATACTAGAATAAAGTCTCATCTGAGCTGTACATTGCTTTCTTTATAATTTATGAGAGTTTAATATTGCGTGGTTACATGATATAAAGATGGAATAATATTTCCTGTAGGGAAAACATGTTAATCTGTAACCCAACATTGAATATTTCCAATGTTTATGACAACAGGTACAACTATCTGAATGACTTGCCATCCTTGGATCCTGAATTGTATCGCCACCTTATTTTCTTAAAGGTGTGTATTCCCTGGTATCAGTTTTAGCTGATACCACACTTAGCCTCTTGATCAATGATCTAGATCAATCTAGTATCCTGGTTGAATCTTATTCTCACTCCTTATCTTAAATTCTGGGTCTTCCTTTCTGATTTTTCTGGACAGCATTATGAAGGTGACATTTCAGAACTGGAGCTATATTTTGTTATTATAAACAATGAATATGGAGAGCAAACTGAAGAAGAGCTACTTCCTGGAGGAAAAAACCGTCGTGTCACCAGTGAAAATGTCATCACATTCATTCATCTTGTTGCCAATCATCGTTTGAACTTTCAGGTATTGCCACAGTATAGTTTGTCCTTGGTTTATCCAATGTGCCCTCCCTACTCCAATTTTGATTGAAAACATGTCCTCAGATACGGCAGCAAAGTTCTCATTTCTTGAGAGGGTTTCAGCAGCTTATACAGAAAGAATGGATCGATATGTTCAATGAGCATGAATTCCAGGTATCACGGACACATTGAATTAGTATCATGGTTTGCATAAAAAGGTTGTTTTTCTGTTAAATCATCTGTTGATGACTTGTTTATCATTGCACATCAACTGCCTCACTTGTCTTGAGTCCTGTTTCATGCTAGTACTTATACTCTTTGGGAAAGAAGTTAGTTAGAGGAACATTTTTTCTCCTAGACCATACAAAGTCAGTAACTTCTGGGTTAAGCACTTAGATTTGCATTTTGATTCTTCTTATTGTATGGGTGGGTGGTGGTTGGGGTGGGGGGGAGTAACAGTAGTTTGGATAATGTTTCGTTGTTGACCTTTAATTTTCATGTGACGTGGAACACTTTTGAAGCAAGAACCTACAATGTTTAGGAGTACACTTGATGTTTTGATTTGGGCAGCACCCAACCAAAGCCTAAACCCTAGAGGCATCAGGGTCTTCCTTTTTGAGTTCACCTGAAGGTTCAATCACGTGACTTCTGATCACTTGCGAGCCTGCCTCTAACAAAAGTCCCATAACCCAATGTGGAACCAGTTCCGGGGGAAGGAATAGATGTGGGTTTCCTTAATGATGTGAAGATTCAGGTTCAGGATAAGGAAACTAGTCTATTCCTTAAGATTCAAGTTGATCATTTTCGAAGAGGCGTAAGGCTCATGATTAATAGAAGTGTAGAGGGAGAATTTTACAAATCATTAAAATCTGAGAAATATGCTAAGCGAACTAGATTATTTTTAGCCTACATGACTCTTAGTGGTGACAATTAAAGTCCTTACAAGGGCAAAAGATGTGCCCCCAAAAATAAAAATCCCCTTACGGGAAATGATAAGAAAAACATAAAAAGAACCCTAATTTAGGTCATATCATGGGCCAGTGGCTAAATACTATTAAAGTTTTGTTGCTAGTCTTGTGGTTCCAGGATAAACCGTGTTGCTGTCTTTGACTGGTCTATTTCATTTCAGCTTTTAATATCAGGTTCACTGGACAGCTTGGATGTTGATGACCTACGGACGCATACTACTTATTCAAGTGGTTATCATAAAGTAAGTTCTATTAAACCTTTTTTCTGTATATGTATTTTCTTTTCTTTTATTTTTGGTGTATTGTGTTCTTCGAGAAAATTTTAAAATTTTGAAAATTTGAATCTTGCAAGAAGATTACTACAATTAATCTTCCTTTGGAAGTAGAATAATTCTTGGTTTAGGATATCAAATATAAGATTTATTATAGTGCAATCTGAATTATGATGTCAAGTCAATTAAATTTCACAATTATAGACGATGTTGGAGGATCTCACCCAGGTAACTGGGAGATGATTTTGAAGTCTTTGGAGTTTAGGAAGTTGGGCATCGTTTACATTCTTTTTAATATTTCTCAATTAATTCTTGGGTTTCTTACAATTTATATGCCTGTATTAGTGTTTGAAATTGAGCTATAAATTGATTACCATTATTCAGACTTCTAGTCCTCTTATGTTTCTATGACAATGGAAACAAACTGTGGACTTGTATTGTTTATAATGCTCTGTTTGGTCAGGCACAACCGTGATAAAGAAATTTGTTATAGGAAACAGAGAAATATCTTAACTTTTTTAATCATGTTCCTTTATTCTTCTGTCGGATTGAAAGACCAAACGTGGGAAGTTTGGAATCTGAATTTTTATTTCATGCTTTCAGGAGCATTATGTCATTGAGATGTTTTGGGAAGTTATCAAAAGTTTCTCAGTGGAAAACCAAAAGAAATTTCTGAAGTGAGTATTTTCATTACGCTAGCAGTTGGTTACTTCTCGTTTCTAGTTGGCTTAAAGAAAGACTGAACTTCAGAAATATAAAAATTGGATCGTGCTTTTTCATCAGGTTTGTAACTGGTTGCTCTCGAGGACCGCTTCTTGGCTTTAAATATCTTGAGCCATGTTTTTGCATACAAAGGTAATTGGTGTTTTGGTCATTTTTCTCCCTTTTCTGGATAAAAGTCGTATCCTCATTATTCTTATTTTTTTTGTTTTTGTTTCCCCAGAAGGGGATAAGTTGGTTCCTTCTAGAGCTTAAACTAATTTACCCTTTAAGCAAAATTCATGTGAAAAAGTAAATAAGTACGAGACAAGGTACATTGTCGTCTGACGAGTACTTGCGAGACATTCCAGGCTACATGCCTGAAATTGTATTCTGGCACATATAGATTAGTGTGTGGGACATAAAAACGTTACTTTTTAAAATCCAATGAACGCCCATGGACACAAACTATATTGCCCTACAAGGACATTTGTATTCAGATTTATGTTTCTTTGATCTAGGTGTGTAAGCTATTAATTGGCACTAGTTTCTTATTTCTTTTCAGGGCTGCTGGTAATGCAAATGAAGAAGCTCTTGATCGCCTACCTACTTCGGCTACTTGTATGAATCTTTTGAAGCTTCCACCCTATAGAAGGTGCGTCAATTAAATTGTTGTACATTAAATTTGTAGCCTAGAGTTTGTCTTGTGCATTAAATTGTTGCAAAATTTTCTTTCATCTTAGATTAGTTAGTGGAGAGTATCTTTGGAACAGTGCCACTTACAACGTGTTACTCAGGAGTCTGGGAATGAATTTTTAAAATGATTAAAATCACGTGTCATATTCAAAATTACTCTGAAAAACAGGTTTTAATCATTCAAAATCAAATTTGGTGGTATGAAAATCAGGTTTAAGTATAAAATCAAACATTAAATTGATTAAGATTTTGAATAATTAAAGACTTGCTAGATTGATTTTAACTCTAAAAAATCATTCTCAAACATGTCGCAGGTCTCCCACTTTTGATTTTTACTTTGGCCATACAACACCCACTCCACCGAGAAGTTTTTATTTAACTGTATTATGTGAAACTAACACCAATTTGGTTGCATAACTTGGTTAAGTTTATTAAATCTATTGATTTGTGAATGGCCGTTTATACATCTGTTTCTTATCAAAAAGGCCAAAAAAAAAAAAAAAAACTTGGATAAGTTTTCATTTCACAACTCTATGATTTGTGAACAATGCAGCAAGGAGCAGCTGGCAAACAAATTGCTTTATGCCATAAATGCAGATGCTGGTTTTGATCTAAGCTAATGGTAAGTCGTACCCTGCTCAATATATTCCTTCTATTCTCCGCTTCGTCCTTCGCCTTGGACCGATCTTATTAAGCTTCTTCTGTGTGGAGCAAGTTGGAGGACCAGATTACCTGCAAAAGGAAACCACATTCAAATGTTAAATGATTACAAATGCAGAGGAAGGAATAAGATTGAGCATAGATCAAACCCATTTCTGGGCCGCACGATTGGTTGAAAAATTCATAAAAAGAAGAAAAGAAAAGGGAAAAAGGATTCAAGGCAGAGATTGGGTCTGTGCCAAACCAGGTATTATGAAAGATGAAATAAATTTGTACAAAAAAATGGTTTAGGGTTATTTGGTATGATAAGAGTTTGATAGAGAGTAGGGTTAGAGGGAGGGGGGGGGTGTTTATTAGAAAGTTTATGAATACAGTGATTGAGATGGGATGTACATAGTAAATATAACTTAAACAGTTTTATGCATAATGCGTATATGTATATTTTTGTCCTCAATTAATCTTGCGGACAAATAAATTACTGATGATTCAATATGATTGAGGAAAGCCTCAAAATGAATTCAACCACATTACTAGTAACTTGTACATTCTTGCAAATATTAGAAACAACAGAAGAGTACTCGTATTGCTTCACAATGTCTTTTTTTCTTTTTTTGATATTTGTGAGTGTTCGTGCCAGTTTACGTACACCTCGAACGGAAAAACCCACCTGACTCTGTTGAACTTGATTCCTTGATGCTTGCTTGTTCATACTTTGATAGTTTCTTTCGTTCTTTTCTACTTTGAGAATGTCAAATAATTTTATTATTATTTTTAAAAAAATTATCTTGACTCATCACGATCGTGTTGTGAGATAGAGAGAAAACTATTTATTAAGGTCTTATTTGTCATATAGGATTCTTTAAATGTTGAATTAACTAAATAGACGATTTAGAATTGATGTATTGACAATTCTAAAAAGAATATGAATTTTTGAAGGATTCTACTCTTGAATTGTTTAAGTTCTTACCATCTAACAAAGAACTGAATAATTTAGGTAGGATAAAGGATCCTAAGTCGAATATTTTAGAAATATGGTTAAATTTGAAAAGGGAAAAAGAAAAAAAAAAATTTAAATTGTAAGAGTAAAATTATCTAACACACTTTAGTGGACAATATACTAATTATTATTTCAAATATCAATGCTTCGATCTTTCATCCTACAATTGTTGAATTAATTTTCTTTCTTAATTACTAGAGTCCAGGAACTCTCAGGGTGGTGCTTAATTGGTCCTTTAACCAAGAGGTATTTAATAGCCTCGAACCTTTTTTGTTTTTTTGTTCAATTGATCTCTAGACTTTATTACAAAGTATGTCAAGTAGATCCTTATACTTTTAATTTTTTGTTCAATAGATTTTAAAATTTTCATTTTGTGTTCTAACAAGAAGTCATATACTTTAAAATTTGCACTAAATTGAAATCTCATAATGTTATCAAACATAACTTAATTTCTTGCTTTGCGAATAATACTAACTCAATTTTATATCTAATATGTTCGTTAATTTTTAAATATTTTGAATACGACAATATTATAAGATACAAAATTGAGAATGAAAATACATTAATAACTAATATACAAATTTTGGTTTAGTTCTAATCAATTTTCACGGTTTGATAAAATTTCATAAATAATTCAAATAGTTTGATAAAATTTTTATATATGTATTTATCAAATCATAAAAATTACACTATAATTAGAGCTATTTTCAAATATAGTAAAATAAATTAAACTATTAACAAAATATCATTGTTAGACTACTATCTGTGTCTATCTGATAGATATAGATAGTAGACATTTAAGTCTTGTGATATTTTGCTATATTCACAAATGTTTTTAGAAGTTTTATAATTTTAAATAGTATCATTTTAAAAAATAACAAAAAAATTGAAACTATTTACAAAACATAACAAAATTATCTAATTTTCTATACTTCAATACTTCATGTTTCTTTTTTTATATAAATATTTTATAAATATTTTCATTTTTTTTAATTCTAACTTAAAACTAAAAATATTTTAAATAGTTTAATTTTTTTTTTGCAATTATTTTTGGCACAAGCTCATTTATAATCGAACTATTAAAAAAAAAAAAAACAAACAAAAACGAAAACGAGGACAAAATGGTAAAAAAAAGTCGGCAACCGAAGGCCGGGGACAGGCCAAAGGGAGAAGGTGAAGGCGCCTTATAGCTTGGTTCTTCTTCAATCACTCAAACCCAAAGAGCTCTTTCCCTTCCCCTGAATTTCTCTCTTCTTCCAATTTCCAGTTCCATTTCGCTCGCAGAATCCCTCAGATTAAACACAAACAATCCAAGCTTCAACAACATCAATCATGGTGAAGGTAAGGATGAACACCGCCGATGTCGCCGCCGAGGTGAAATGCCTCAGAAGATTAATAGGCATGCGATGCGCCAATGTCTATGATCTCTCACCCAAGGTTTTTCTTTTAATCCTCTCTTTTTTTGAGTGCTCCAATCAATCAATCATCGATTCATTTCCCGTTTTTTTGAGGACTGCACAACATACTAGTGGAGCTGCTTTATAGAATTTGATCGGAATGTATGTTTGGTTGAACTTTTAAATGTTGTTGTTGTTGTATGTTTTGATGTTTTGGGTGTACACTTGTTAGATTTTAGTTTTGTTATCCAAAATTGAGATTACGTAATAACTGTTTCTCTCTTTCTCTGTCATCCTCTCCAATTTATCGGTTTTTGAAGACGTATATGTTCAAGCTTATGAACAGTAGTGGAGTAACTGAATCGGGTGAGAGTGAGAAGGTGTTGCTGTTGATGGAAAGTGGAGTTAGATTGCATACGACTGAATATGTTCGGTAAGACATCGTTACGTATTGTTGTTTATACTTGGAATGTATTTGGAAGAAATGTAAGAGGATGGTAGCGGGAAATAGTCGATAACCAATTTAAAAAAATTTAATTGTAGAGACAAAAGCAATACTCCATCTGGGTTCACTCTCAAACTAAGAAAGCATATACGCACAAGAAGACTTGAGGATGTGCGGCAACTTGGATATGATAGGGTATGTATATGTTCTTTCTGTTTGGTTTAAGTCTTCTTCACATATCTTTATTCATTACAGGCCTCATTCTTGGAGTTTCTATGTCCTTTCAGATAATCCTATTTCAGTTTGGGCTAGGTGCTAGTGCACACTATGTTATCCTGGAGCTGTATGCCCAGGGTAATATCCTTCTTACGGATTCTGAATTTATGGTCTTAACTCTTCTGAGATCACACAGGTTTGTAAAGCTAATTTCTTGTCCCGTCTCTTTACTTAGCATGCACACAGGCATACATGATGATACATATGCACCGGCATAAGTATGGACATAAATCACCATGCCCGTATTCTATACTTGCTATGGATTTATCTCAAACCGTCTTTTTCGTTTTTGGTTTTTCTCCTAATTTCCTGATGGACCTGTGTTTTGGTTATTAAGTGTATATGTTTAGATGTCTATTACTTATCTCTTGAATTGCACATTGTACAGCCAAAGAGTTCATAATTTTTAAATTTTCATTAGCTTGGGTTTTGGCTTATCTCATCAATGAAAATGTTTTCTACTTAAATAGAAAAAATTACAAGAGAAAACTATTGTCAGTGTATTCGTTTTTTGCCTTGTACTTCCACCTTCCAATGGGCAACAACATTCTTTGATGATTTTTTATCTCATCAAGTGGAGTTTATAAATTATGAAAACAACATTTTCAGGGACGATAATAAGGGGGTAGCAATCATGTCACGGCACCGATATCCAACTGAAATTTCTCGAGTGTTTGAGAGGACGACAGCCACAAAATTACAGGAAGCACTTACTCTTAGTGACAATGTAGTTAATCTTACAGGCAATGAAAATAATGAAACAGATCCTCCGAAGCAACAGGCGAGTAACCAAAAAGTCACAAAAACTTCTGTCTCAAGTAAAGCTCAAGGCGATGGTAATCGAGCCAAACAGACTACTCTGAAAGCTGTTCTTGGGGAGGCCCTGGGATATGGAACTGCACTATCGGAGCATATTATATTAAGTGCCAGTCTGATTCCAAATATGAAACTTTGTAATGATAATAAACTTGATGATAATAGTCTTGATCGCCTAATGCAAGCTGTTGCAAATTTTGAGGATTGGCTAGAGGATGTAATTTTTGGCACTAGAATTCCTGAGGGTTACATTTTGATGCAGAAGAAAGATGTTAAAAAAGAAGAATCTGAGGCTGCAACTGCTAGCGAGGTAGCATTTTTCTTGATCTGCTTTAAGCTAAAAAATTCTTGTCCTGTCCCTACATTCATGGACAAGAGTGCCATACCTATCTATGAGATTGTATAGTTGCTTGCTATTCTCGTTCTCAGGATTTTCTTTCCTTTTTCTTTCTAATTACAGATCTATGATGAGTTCTGCCCAATTTTATTAAACCAATTCATGTCTAGAACGTATACAAAGTTTGAGACATTTGATGCAGCTTTGGATGAATTCTACAGCAAAATTGAGAGTCAAAGGTCAGAACAGCAACAAAAGGCCAAGGAGAGCTCTGCAACCCAGAAACTTAATAAAATACGTATGGATCAGGTCTGTCCAGTGAATTTGAGTACTTAACAAGTGCAATTGAATATATTTTTAGATTCTACAGTGTCCATTGTGTATTGAAGAGAACAATTGTAATCATGGTTGATATTTAAAAGTGTGTTATCTATGGATTTCAAATTCCTTCTTGAGCATTTTCTTTGGTTTTTATGGTTAGAGATAAACTAAAGAATTCTTTCTAGAGGTTGAAAGACCTTTGAGAGAATTTTGCTTTCTGGGCCATGCCGCTTCAAGCCTTTAAAATTGTTGGTTTTATTTACTTTTGTGCTGATTCAAGGACATTTTGATAACCTTTTTTAATGCAGGGTGTTATACTTTTTGGGCATTTCGTTCTATCTATTAATGAAATAATTTCTTATGAGGGCCGAAAGGATTATTTATAGCTTTCCGTGTGTATTGATTTTTCTCAATTGCTTGTGTAGGGAAACCGTGTAGAGTTGTTAAAACAAGAAGTTGATCATTCTGTCAAAATGGCAGAATTAATTGAATACAATTTAGAAGATGTAGATGCAGTTATATTAGCTGTCCGTGTTGCTCTTGCTAAAGGCATGAGTTGGGAGGATCTTGCACGAATGGTGAAGGAAGAAAAGAAATCTGGAAATCCAGTGGCTGGTCTTATTGACAAACTTAATCTTGAAAGGAATTGCATGACTTTGCTGCTGAGCAACAATCTTGATGAAATGGATGACGATGAAAAGACACAACCAGTTGATAAGGTGAATATTATATTATAGTCTGGCTAAGGCTTCCTA
The DNA here is from genome assembly GCA_037974625.1 of Cucumis cinereus. Classification (NCBI taxonomy): domain Eukaryota; kingdom Viridiplantae; phylum Streptophyta; class Magnoliopsida; order Cucurbitales; family Cucurbitaceae; genus Cucumis; species Cucumis cinereus. The sequence goes on from JBBPDJ010000003.1 coordinate 14,830,887, forward strand.
TACGCATATGCTATATGAACTTTGATTGATGCGAGAAAACAATTGTCCTCTTTGGATGGTTCTGATTCCTTGATGTTTTGAAGAAGGGTTATAATCAAACTACTTCATTATATTTTATTGTACCTACTATTACCCTTTTTTACTTCTTGCATCGTTATCACTATTATTTATTTGTCTAAGATGCTTTTGATGTGCGTTTTGGCATCCCTTTAAATTTTTACATTTCATAATCTTTCTTAGGTAGAGGTCGATATATCACTTTCAGCTCATGCCAATGCTCGGCGATGGTATGAACTTAAGAAAAAACAAGAGAGCAAACAGGAGAAAACGATCACTGCACATGAAAAAGCTTTCAAAGCTGCTGAAAGAAAAACTCGTCTTCAACTTTCCCAGGTAGCATTACGATGATGGTATTTCCCCCCTTCATGTAGTGGTTATAGCATTCCATTTATTGTATTTTTGGTTTATAAATAGGCATTATAACGTTATCACACTAGATGCTTGACCATTGAGCCAACAGTTATCTTGTAGTCTTAAAATTTATCATATCTGGTTTGGACTTGGACTCTGAAAATATGTGCTATTTGTGGCAAGAACCAACTAAACTTCTAGCAACTTGATGTTAGCACACTTGATGATAGTCTTGCTGCATCTAGGTTTCTGGTTGAAGGCTTGAAATTGTATTACAAGTTAATACAAGCAATAAGCCATAAATGGATCTTGATTAGGTTTCATGTCATTAGATATTCTACAGTTTGGTATCTGTTGTTCTATGTTCAGATGAGTATAATACATTGTATCGGGTTATTTGACCGACAAACATTTATTATTTATTAGATTATGTAAAGGAATCTATTATTTTACAAAATTGGACTTCCGTTCACTCTTTTTTCTTGATACACTTTCATTTCATGTGCGTATTTGTCTACAGTATTTGATTAGGCCATTACATATGAGTTCAAGTACACCATCTATAATATGAAAAATGATTTGCAAAATAGAACTCTCTTATTCATTTTGCATCTAACTGCTTGTAGCCGGTGTGTTTGCTTCCACGTTAGATTAGAGGGATGCATTTTGTAGACATAAAGTGTATGACTCTCTCCATTTCAGAAGAAGGCGAGAAAAAAGAAAAAGAAAAACTTGTTACACATCGTACTATTGTGCATGAGAGTATAAAATCATGTTTTTCTTAATGACCATTCATGTTAAATTTACAGGGATTAATTATTGCATCTCTCCAAGAAAAGACAGTATTTTGTCTATTATCTTGGTTTGTGTTTTCTATTATTATGGCATTCTCTTATGCTAATTCTGTAACAGTCATTTTCTTTAAGTTTTCAATTAAAATATGCAGGAAAAAACAGTTGCCACGATATCCCATATGCGCAAAGTTCATTGGTTCGAGAAATTTAATTGGTTCATCAGCAGTGAGAATTATTTGGTCATCAGTGGTCGTGATGCTCAACAAAATGAGATGATAGTCAAACGTTACATGTCAAAGGGAGATCTGTGAGTAATTTTCTTGATGTTCATAATTGCTCTTCACTCAAACTCAAACGAATAAACTGTATTGACTATGTTGCTGTGTCATTGCTTTAACGCTGTAGTGTTAGTAAGTTCTGAAGCTACTTATATTCAGCCATCCCTAGTGAGATGCAGTTGCTCAATATTCATGGTTTGCACATAACCTAGGTTTCTTAATTATGATAATGGGTTTAGGGTTTACGCTTTTTGTAATCACCTATTGGTGCTTGGGGTCTCCCCTTATTTTATCTTTTCAATGAAATGCTTCTTTTCTAAAAAAAGAAAGGTTTCTGCTTGTGATGCTGTTCCGTTATCTCATAGGTATGTCCATGCTGAGTTGCACGGAGCTTCTAGCACTGTGATTAAGAATCACAAGCCTGAACAACCAGTGCCTCCGCTCACGCTGAACCAAGCAGGATGTTTTACGGTAAGGTATCCCTAGTGAGACTAACTTAGATTCAGTTAAATGGTGATTAATTTTTTTTCTCCTTTTTGTAATAGGTTTGTCACAGCCAGGCATGGGATTCAAAGATAGTCACTAGTGCCTGGTGGGTTTATCCTCACCAGGTTAGTAAAACTGCTCCTACGGGGGAATATCTAACAGTTGGGAGTTTTATGATTAGAGGAAAGAAGAATTTTCTTCCCCCACACCCTCTAATCATGGGTTTTGGATTGTTATTTCGCTTGGATGAGAGCTCCTTAGGTTCACATTTAAATGAAAGGAGGGTAAGAGGTGAGGAGGATGGAGTGAATGGTGTTGAAGAAAACGAACGTCTTAATGAAGAATCTGATACTGAATATGAGAAGAGGGAATCAGAAGAAGTATCCAATACATCTGCAAATTCATCTATACCAGCTAAATCTGGACCTGAAGGCACAGAATCACTTGAAATTCCCATTGAAGGTATAATGACATTGAATGGTGTCAATAAGGATATCCAACCTGATGTTAGAGATAATGTTTCCCTTGTTACACCACAACTTGAGGATCTCATTGATAAAGCTCTTGAGCTTGGATCTGCGACTGCATCTAGCAAAAATTATATATTAGAGACTTCTAAGGTTGATTCGGTTGATGAACCTCATCTAGATGATAAAAATGCTACAGGGAGAGAGAAACCCTACATCTCAAAAGCTGAAAGAAGAAAACTGAAGAAAGGTCAGAATAGCAGTTTTACAGACAGCAGCATCAAGCAGGAAAGTGAACAACCAAGAGATATTGATGTTTCTTTGAATCATCCTCAGAACAAGGTTTGTAATCCAAAGTCGGGTTCTGTGAAAATTAGCCGTGGTCAGAGGGGTAAACTCAAGAAAATGAAAGAAAAGTATGCTGATCAAGATGAAGAAGAAAGAAACATCCGCATGGCTTTATTGGCTGTAAGCATTAATTTTTTACTCTCAAATTGTTGAATATTTCAATTAAAATTGAGTTTCATTTCGTTTTTTTATTTTTTATTTTATTTTTCCTTTTTTAGTCTGAATTGGTGAGCAATTCAGTTTACACTTCTCTTTGCCTCACAGCAATATATTGTCCTCATTGAAAGATCCCACAACTGTGACAGCAATATAAAAAATTTGTTCATTTTGTGTTAATGTCTGCTCTGCATGTCTTTCTTTTTTCTGGTACAATTATATCAAAATATGTCCTGATTCCCATCCACACATATATATTACCTATATTTACAACGGCCTTCTCTCTGAAATTTGTTTCTTAAAACTCTGGCTAGTGACTAAAATGTCCCTAACAACTATCCTACAGACTTGAAAATGGAAATGCATTTCTTGAGAGATGATGCATGAAAATGATGGAAGTGTATAAAAATTGGAGTGTTTTTTTTAATAAATAATTTATTTTATGTTAATAATATAATAAAAAATTTATTTATTCATGATTTTTAACAGTGGTAAAAACTTGGACAATTGTTTTAAATGACAAAACTGTTGGAAATATTTTTAAACATAGCAAAATGTCACTGGATCAGTGTCTATTTTGGTGTATTTGTAAATGAGTTTACTTTTTTTTTTTTTTTTTTAATATTTGAAAACAACTCTAAAGACTTTTGATCGTTGATCTACTACTTCATTACTGATAATATTTTGGTTTACAGTCCTCAGGTAAGCTACCGAAAAATGAAGGGGGACAAAATGTGAAGGAAAATACTTCTGAAGTGAAGAAACCTGATGGAGGTAAATATTCTTGGTTCCCACTGTTTGTAAAGGGTGACCGTTTAGTTTACAAATTATCAAGTATCAATGTAAGAGGCTGTTTCTAAAAACAAAGAATCGATGTTGGAGCCTGTTCCACAATGTTCTACTGGTCACTGCATCTTGACATTTATCTGGAAACTCAAATGGAAGATTGAAAATTGAAATTAACAACTGGATAGGCATTGTCAAAAGGAATAGCTGAGTATTGCTCTTGAGATCATGAGTTCAAACTTCGTGGCATTTTCTTAGATATTTAATGTCTTGTTAAACTTGCCATATCAAATGTTGTGATTCAATTCAACATTTTGGACTTTCATTTTTTCCTAGTAGATGAACTTAGTGGTTCATATTGAATCATTGATAAAGCATGATATTAGGGATTATATATATTGACGTCATTTATTAGTATCATCAATACTTCCAGAGGAAGATATTGTAGAGTGTTTCTCTCCGAGTAAGCAGAGTTGTCTTTTCTATGACAGGTGCTGAAGAAGCTCCAAAGATATGCTATAAATGTAAAAAGCCAGGTCATTTATCTCGAGATTGCCCAGAACATCCCGATAATCTTTCACATAATCACTCAAATGGTGCAACTCAAGACGATCGCCATGTGGTGTTGGATAATGATGCTGAATTGGACAAAATAACAATGGAAGAGGATGATATTCATGAAATAGGCGAAGAAGAGCGAGAAAAACTGAATGACGTGGATTACTTGACTGGAAATCCTTTGCCTACGGACATTCTTTTGTATGCTGTGCCAGTCTGTGGTCCGTACAATGCAGTGCAGTCTTACAAATACCATGTCAAGATTGTTCCAGGACCTCTTAAGAAAGGGAAAGGTAAACTAGCTTTAGTATTCATTACTAATACCACATTTATAGATAAAAAAGAACCTTTAGGTTTAATTACAAGTTTAGTGTTGAAGTTTTAAGTTTACGTCTATTTAGTCTCTAACCTTTAAAAACTGTCTAATAAATCCTTGAGGGCTCTAACCGGTTTTAGAAATTGGGCTTTTTTTCTCACAATTTCTTACCCTTTTTTATATTTTCAATTCTTAGTCAATTTTTAAAAATAAAAACAAGTTTTTCAAATTTTGTCTTTGATTTTGAAAATACTCCTAAAACGTGTAGACAATAAAGCATAAAATTCAATAGGTGGAAGTTGTGTTTATAGGCTTGGGCCCTAAACTTTCAAATTTGTTTATAATAAATTCTTCAATTTTAGAAACAAAATGTTAATAGGTCACAGAACTTTCGGTTTTAATTTTGTATTTAATTAATTCTTGATATATTTTAAAATTTAAAAATTATATGGTCTATTAGATATATAATTAGATTTGATGTATAATGAAGTCTTGGAACTTTCAATTCATCTCTAGTAGATTTGTGAATAGATCAAGGATCTATTAGATATAAAAGTGGAAATTTAAAGATCTATTAGAGAAAAAATTGAAAGACTCACTCGACTTATTAGACATTTTTAAGGTTTCAAGACTAAATAGATTCAAACATGAAAGTGAAAAGAACTAAACGTGTAATTTAACTGAACCTTTATGAACCAATGGCATTCCATTTTCAAGTGATTCCGTTCCATAACCTTGCTCTTTGTCCACTTGTTTCTAGCTGCAAAAACTGCCTTGAACCTGTTCACACATATGCCTGAAGCAACAACAAGAGAGAAAGAACTGATCAAAGCATGCACAGATCCAGAGCTTGTCGCTGCCATCATTGGGAATGCTCGGGTTACGGCGGCTGGTCTCACTCAGCTAAAGCAGAAGCAGAAAAAGGGAAAGAAAAGCAGCAAGCAAGGAAGCTAGCTGTTACTGCTATTGTCTCTTTGCCTTCTTCCTGTTTAAGCCTTGCTAGCCTCTGGTAACTTCTCCCAATTTACGTTTGAGAAATTTTCATGTGCATCTCATTGTCATTACTATGAAAAAACATAGGAATGTCTGTACAGTGCATATATGTAAAAGTTTAGCTGTCGATTAAAATAAAACGATACAAAGAAGATTAGAATGACTTCTGCACATGGTTGACATCCACAAATCGAGAAATGTAAAAGTATTTTGTTGAAAAGAAAAAAGAACTTGCGGATCCCTTAAAACAAATGCTGACATATTTATATGAATAGCAATACCATTGGTATTACTTGTGTTGTTTTCTAAAGATGTTTTGAGTGTGAATTAGTAGGATAAACAGAGTATTACTTGTGTTGTTTGGATGGGGTATGGATCTAATACTTAATCATATAGTATCTATAGTATATTGTTTTGTAAATTTTGTATTTTAATCTCGAATTTAGAACTTTAATTCTTCCATGTCACATGTTGTTAAAAAAAACTCAATTGTTTTACGTTGTAAAAGAATTGAAAAAATGAATACGCTTCTTCCTCAATATTAGTTTGTGATAATTGTTGAGATGATTTTTGTTAGATTCACAATTACTCGAATAATAGTTTGTCATAATTCTTCGTTGAACTTAACAATATATGGAGAGGGAGGTGAGAAATTTAAACCTCTAGTCTTTTGTTTGAACGTACATGATTTATTATTATTTTTTTCTTAGATAAGAAAGTATATGGTTCTCGATTTCTTATTTCGATAAATGTTGATTGCTTGTTTGATGCTTTTGTATTGGTTTATTTTGTGCTTTTTTTACATTTGGAAGGTTGGAGGATGTGTTGCTTTATATAAATGTGTGTGTTTATTTAATATGAATTTTATTATTAATTATTATTATTCTAATTACTTTATATTTAGTAAAAATGTTAAAAATATTTATAAAATATTACAAAATTATAGATTCTATTAATTATAGACTTCTATCCATATTTATTAATGCACTAATAGACAATGATAGACTTTTATCAATTTTCTTATATTGATAAGAGCATGGATAAACGTCTATCATTGACAAAATATAAAATTATACTATATTCTGTAAATATTTTGATTTATTATGTTATTTTTGAAAATGTCCTTATATTTATTTATCATTTTTATTATTAAATAAGATAACTTAAATAGTGTTACAAAAAAAAATCATTTATTGATATTTCAAGTGATTAAATAATTAAATTTAATAATGTTTGTGTTACATTGTTACATGTTCTCTTACATTTTACTAAATAATTCTTTAATTTTGTTTTATACGTAAAATTTGGGTTGTTTTTAAATATAGAAAAATGATCCAAAATATTTACAATTATAATAAAATATCACAACCTATATATGATGGACCACGATGGACCGCTATAGACTGAAATTTTTTATTATATTTGTAAATATCCATGCTCCTTGACTTAGATGCTTGAGATACCCCTTATTATGATTTAGCGAGATAGGCTCCTTTATCCTACACAAATGAAGGAAGCCGGTATTTTATTCTGTTATGGGATCCCTTGTTGAGCATTGATAACTGAATGTAATTTTGTCATTTAAAATAATTTCCTTGCGAATTTGATAAATCAAATAGAATCATTTACGACATTAATTATTCTGTATATCCAAATACATATATTACTTATCGGAGATATTTAAAATCCAAATATTTGAACTTTTGATATTTAATAATATTTACGCAAAACTAAGGTACACGTGTTTTAACCAATAACCATTATTTAACTTTTGTAGGCTTCTTTTTATTGAGGTTGTTTGATGGGCCAGGACTCCAACGAAGCCCAACAAACCAAAACCAGAATAATGGGCTTAGAAGCCCAATTTATGTAAAAGTTGGGTTGAAGATGCCTCATGATTCCGTGATTCGTTGAGGCTGCTTGTAAATGATATTTAAGTAAAAAATAAGGTCGACCAGATAAATGGCAAAATTTAAAGTTTACTTTTGATAAATAGCAAAAGATAATTTAAATTGTATAAATGGCAAAATGAATTAAATATTATTAATTATAAATTAATGATTGACCAAAATACCCTTAACTAATTCAAATTCAAATCCTAACAACTAAGATTTATTTCCTATTAATTTATTGCAAAATATTTATTTTAAAATCACAACCATTGTGATGGATACAACTCCCTAACAAACTAAAAGATTTAATTCTCGAAATATGAATAAATTTAAAATTAAAATCAAAACCAAAAATAAAATTTTTTAATTATTAGAAACATTGAATCTAACAAAAATATTTGTATATGGAAGAAACTTCGTTTGAACTAACCTAACAAAATAAAAAATAATCATAATAAGAAACAAAAGAATAAAAAACATAAGAAAGTATAAGATGAGTTGACCTAAAAAAATGAATTAAATCGACATAAAAATGAATGAAATGAATTACAGTGTAATTTATTCTAGCAAGAGTAGAAAAGAAACTCATCTAAGTGGGAAGATGACAATCGAACACTATATCTCATGATCAACTTTCTTAAGGTATGAGTATGAGTAGAAAAGAATTACAGTGTAATTCAAATAGCCAAAAGAATTACAGTGTAATTCAAATAGCCAAAAGAATTACAGTGTAATTCAAATAGCCAAAAGAATTACAGTGTAATTCAAATAGCCAAAAGAATTACAGTGCAATTCAAATATGAGTAGAAGGCAAAGTAACATGAGTTGACATAAAAAATCAATTAAAAAATGAATTAAACCTATTACAATTTAATTCAATTTAACAAGGTAGAAAAAATGACTTATATTGTAATGGATTTAATTAATTTTAAGAAGGTAGAAAATAAACCCACCTAGTATTAGCAAGATGACAATCGAACACTATACCTCACCAACAATTGGAACAACTTAAAACTTTGAGAAGTTTCTTCATCTTTTGCCTTTTTCCATTGGTTATCAATCGTCACCTTCTTCATCTCAACATCAGAAAATTGTATTGAAAGAGTGGCCATTAGTAGTGATTAGAGATTCTCTCTCCACCTACCCTTTTCCTTTTTCTTGGAATTAAGGCATGGTTTTGTTGAAGCTTTTATAGATTTAAATAAACATGAAAATCTTTTACTTACTAAATAGAATAATAGATAAGGAGGTAGTCTTTCATTACTCTTTGAAGAAGCCTCACAAATTGTCCTTTTAGTCACTTTATCTATTCAACTTCTGTACTACATGGATTTACACATCTCAAAACACCACCCTCCATTTGACAGCTACGCAAAAAAAAAAAAGACACACACACACACACACACACACACACATATATATATATATATATATATCATCACATATGATGCCGCTTCTCCCTATCTACTCTACTGTCCATTCTTTGACTTCAAAGGCTTTGTTAATTGAGTGGATATGGATCACACTCTTAGTCTTTAGGTATTTGCATTCGCCTATACTCTTTTTTTTTTCCTTTTTTCACCCTTCCATTTTGTAGTCTTTTTATTTGGTGTCTGCTTCAGAATTCAAGAGGAAAACAAAATTAAAGGGTAAAAGAAATTCCTTTATTTTTTTTCATTATTCATCCATTGAACCAAGATTATCTCGATTGAAAACTGGAATCTCACAATTTTGACTAAGAGAAGACTGTGAGAGAATACCAGGTTGGGATGTG
>JBBPDJ010000003.1:14840245-14857633 GCA_037974625.1 Cucumis cinereus
CACGTGGAGAAAAGGGTTAGGATTTTATTTTTTTATCTTTCAAATTTCATGTTAGTTGCAATCTACCTAGATTTACTTAAGCATATTTTAAATTGATTCTTTGATCTTTACTCAATATATTTTAAATTTATTATTAGATCTTAAGAAGGGTAAATTTGGAATATCAAAAACACTTATCAATCCTATTTTTCTTATTTCAAAAAATTCTTGTCATTTTTCAAACCACCCCTACTAAATTTTGCCATATCTCCAAATTTCTCAAAAATTGAATGGTAATATATAACATAAGGATGAAATAATTGTACGTGTACCTAAAAAATTGGTAAAAGATTAAAAAATCTACATCCAGCTACTCTTTTGCATTTTCCTTATTATTTTTTTCACATTGAAAGAGCCAAAAATAGTTATTATATATTTGTTATCAATGATAATTTTTTGTTTGAGAAATGCGCTATCAGTTGTTATCCTTGTTATTTGTTAGCAGTTGTTATTGTTGGTGATTACTATTAGTGATAACTTTTCGATTTGAGAAATGTGATATCAGTTGATATTACTGAAGACTGCTATCATTTATAGCTGCTATTAGTGAATATGTTGAAAGTTGCTACCAGTGATAGTTTTCAATTTAAGAATGTACCATCAATAACGTTGTTACCGATCAATGTTGTTAGCTTCATCCATCAACTTAAGGTTTTGAGTTGAATTAGTGATTTAAGATGGTAGAGTAGGTGGTCAAAAAATGTTTTGTGTTCAAGTTCGTGTGTTGATGTTTCTCTTTCGAAATAGATTGATTTTTACTTGTTGGATATTTCTTCATATTTCAAACCTACAAGTAAAAAAGATCGGTTATATATTATATTCAATTTACCTTTACTGAATCAGTGATTTAATAGATATCACTCTTTGAAGAATGAACACCTAAGCCTATAGCCGCACGGCAGTTAGGTCTCTCTCTCTTGATATTTCTTCCCCGCGCAGCAGTCCAACCATCACCGGTGACCATCTCCGGCCTCCCCACCACCGGGGATGGATTCCAAAAACATCGAAGTCAAATAAAAAGCAAAAAATAAAGAATAAAAAAAATGGAGGGAAGAAAAAGACGAATAAAAAGCAAGGGCAAACTTGTAATTTGCAACATATATGCAAATATTTTAAATTATTTCCCTCATATCTACTTCTTTATTTTTATGAAGTTTTGAAGGCGAAAAAGGTTGTGTGTCCTCTAGTCCGTAGGGCTTAGTTTCCGTGACGTCGAGGATATCAAACTCCGGCCGCTGTCGGATCGGATTCGCAGCGAACAAGCGAGTCTTAGAATTCGAGTAGGTTGTTTTACGATTAGGCCTTCTATATCTATAATTTGTGTGTTGGTTCATCAATGCGGACTTGAAACTCCTCGATTTCTTATTTTGATGTTGATTGCTTGTTTGATCTTTCTGTATCTGTTGACATTCTGCTTCTTTACATAAACTCTATTACTGATGCATTTGGAAGGTTGGAAGATGTGCTGGTTTAGAGTTTTTGTCTGGTTGAGTGAGACTTTTCTTTATTTTCCGATATGATTTAAATGAAATATGCCTTGTGATGCTCGTCTTTCAGCTGTTGAATTGTACGATCTGTTCATGAGATTGAATGACAAAGAAAGGTATCTAACTTATGTTGTTTCTGCCTTCAGGCATCGTCAATGGGAAGTAACAATGAAGAGAAACTCCGATTTTGTATTGATAGAGGAGGCACATTCACTGATGTCTACGCTGAAATTCCTGGCCGTCCAGATGGTAGAGTTTTAAAACTTTTATCTGTTGATCCATCGAATTACGACGATGCTCCGGTTGAAGGAATTCGGAGGATTCTTGAAGAATTTACTGGTAAGAAAATCCCAAGGTCGTCAAAAATACCTACTCAAAACATAGAGTGGATACGGATGGGAACAACTGTGGCAACTAATGCACTTCTTGAGAGAAAAGGAGAAAGAATTGCTCTTTGTGTCACTAAAGGTTTTAGGGATTTGCTTCAGATTGGCAACCAGGCCCGCCCAGATATTTTTGATCTAACTGTCTCAAAACCCTCAAATCTGTATGAGGACGTCATAGAAGTAGATGAGCGAGTTGAACTCATTCATGGCAAGGGGGATGGTAATCAAGATTCTTCTACATACGTAAAAGGAGTTTCTGGCGAGCTTATTCACATTGTGAAGACTCTGAATGAAGAAGCTTTAAAACCGTTACTTAAGGATCTCCTGCAAAGGGGAATCAGCTGTTTGGCAGTTGTCTTAATGCATTCATACACATACCCACAACATGAATTGGCTCTGGAGAAATTAGCTCTGAGTATGGGCTTCAAACATGTTTCTTTGTCCTCAGCTTTGACCCCTATGGTTCGAGCTGTGCCACGCGGTCTTACAGCCAGTGTGGATGCGTACTTGACTCCAGTCATCAAAGAGTACTTATCTGGATTCATGTCCAAATTTGATGAGACCAGTGGGAAGGTTAATGTGCTATTTATGCAATCAGATGGAGGACTTGCACCAGAAAATAGGTTTTCAGGCCACAAAGCAGTTTTATCTGGTCCTGCTGGTGGAGTTGTTGGTTACTCGCAAACACTTTTCGAGCTTGAGACCACAAAGCCTCTCATTGGGTTTGACATGGGTGGTACATCAACTGATGTAAGTCGTTATGCTGGAAGTTATGAACAGGTTCTGGAAACCCAGATTGCTGGTGCAATAATTCAAGCTCCTCAGCTTGACATCAACACTGTGGCAGCTGGTGGTGGGTCAAAATTGAAATTTCAATTTGGAGCTTTCCGCGTGGGACCGGAATCAGTGGGTGCACACCCTGGTCCGGTTTGTTATAGAAAAGGAGGCGAGCTAGCTGTTACTGATGCAAATCTTGTTTTAGGGTTTGTTATCCCCGATTTCTTTCCATCCATCTTTGGTCCCAACGAAGATCAACCTCTTGATATTGAAGCCACAAGAGGAGAGTTTGAGAAGCTTGCAACAGAAATTAATTCTTACAGAAAAAACCAGGATCCATTCTCAAAGCCTATGACAATAGAGGAGATTGCTTTGGGTTTTGTAAATGTTGCGAATGAAACTATGTGCCGCCCAATCCGACAACTGACTGAGATGAAGGGCCATGAGACAAAAAACCATGCTCTTGCTTGCTTTGGAGGTGCTGGACCTCAACATGCATGTGCTATTGCCAGGTTATTAGGTATGAAAGAGATATTTATTCATAGATTTTGTGGGATCCTAAGTGCTTATGGTATGGGACTAGCAGATGTTGTTGAAGAAGAACAGGAGCCGTACTCAGCTGTGTATTGTTCCGAGTCTGTCCTGGAGGTCTCTCGAAGAGAGGCAAGTTTACTTAAGCAAGTAAAGCATAAGCTACAGAGCCAAGGATTTAGAGAGGGAAGTATTAAAACTGAAACATATTTGAATTTGAGGTATGAAGGTACAGACACTGCCATTATGGTAAAGAGCCAAAGAGCGGATAGTGGAGTAAAATTCGACTTTGCAGCTGAGTTTGAGAAGCTTTTCCAACAGGAGTATGGATTTAAGTTACAGAATAGGAATATTCTTATATGCGATATAAGAGTTCGTGGCATAGGAGTTACAAATGTATTGAAGCCACGAGCTTTTGAAGGACTTTCAGGTGACCCTAAAATTGAAGGCCACTACAGGGTCTACTTTGGAAATGGATGGCAGGATACACCTTTATTCAAGCTTGACAATCTTGGATTTGGTCATATCATCCCAGGGCCTGCTATAATTATGAATGGGAACAGTACAGTGATTGTCGAACCTAGCTGCAAAGCTACTGTAACTAAATATGGAAACATCAAAATTGAAATAGAATCAATCTTCTGCACAGAAAAAGTATCAGAAAAGGTTGCTGATGTCGTCCAACTATCTATCTTCAATCACCGGTTTATGGGTATAGCTGAACAAATGGGAAGGACGCTACAGAGAACTTCTATATCAACCAACATCAAGGAACGCCTAGATTTCTCTTGTGCCCTCTTTGGTCCTGATGGAGGATTAGTTGCCAATGCTCCCCATGTACCTGTCCACTTAGGAGCAATGTCCAGTACGGTTCGTTGGCAGATTGAGTACTGGGGTGACAATTTGAATGAGGGAGATGTATTGGTCACAAATCACCCATGTGCTGGAGGTAGTCATCTTCCTGATATAACAGTCATCACACCAGTATTTGACAATGGAAAATTGATATTCTTCGTTGCAAGTAGAGGGCACCATGCAGAGATCGGGGGCATAACTCCAGGAAGCATGCCACCATTTTCAAAATCCATCTGGGAAGAAGGAGCTGCAATAAAAGCATTCAAGCTTGTCGAAAAAGGAATATTTCAAGAGGAAGGAATTATCAAGCTCCTGCAGTTCCCTAGTTCTGACGAAGGTGTCATCCCAGGAACTCGAAGACTCCAAGATAATTTATCTGATCTTCATGCACAGGTTGCTGCAAATCACAGAGGAATTTCACTAATTAAAGAGCTTATTGTGCAATATGGTTTAAATATTGTTCAGGCTTATATGACATATGTACAACTTAATGCTGAAGAAGCAGTAAGGGAAATGCTGAAATCTGTTGCCTCTAGAGTTTCATCTAATTCAGCTAGATCTGTGGAGGGAGGCTCCATAGCAATTGAAGAAGAGGATTACATGGATGATGGTTCTGCAATTCATTTGAAACTCACAATTGATCCTCATAAAGGTGAAGCCAATTTCGATTTTAGTGGAACGAGTCCAGAAGTATATGGCAATTGGAACGCCCCAGAAGCAGTAACAGCGGCAGCAGTTATATATTGCCTTCGGTGCATGGTGGATGTCGATATTCCTCTCAACCAAGGCTGCTTGGCTCCTGTCAAGATATATATTCCACCAGGGTCATTCCTTTCCCCAAGTGAGAAGGCTGCTATTGTAGGGGGAAACGTTCTCACTTCTCAACGAATAACCGATGTCATACTGACAGCATTTCAGGCATGCGCCTGTTCTCAAGGCTGTATGAACAACCTCACTTTTGGTGACGATACATTTGGATACTATGAAACAATTGGTGGAGGAAGTGGAGCTGGCCCTTCTTGGCATGGAACAAGTGGAGTTCAATGCCATATGACCAATACTCGAATGACGGATCCTGAGATATTCGAGCAGCGATATCCTGTTCTTCTACATACATTTGCGCTGAGAGAGAACAGTGGAGGAAGTGGAGTCTACAAAGGGGGCGATGGGCTCGTTAGGGAGATTGAGTTCAAGCAACCAGTTGTTGTGAGTATTCTTTCGGAGAGACGTGTCCATGCTCCGAGAGGTTTGAAAGGAGGAAAAGACGGTGCTCGTGGGGCTAATTTTCTGGTGAGAAAGGATGGAAGAAGAGTTTATCTTGGAGGCAAGAATACTGTAACTGTCAAAGCTGGGGAGATTCTTCAAATTTTAACTCCTGGTGGTGGTGGATGGGGTTGCACTTAATGGCTTTTGGATATTTCGCTTGGGTATGACCTACTTTGTATGTTTTTATTTTGAGTTAAATGGAATCGATACTCCCTAAATTAGAGCCAGTTTACAATGTTGATGTTGACAGAAACGTTGAGGTCCTAATTTTACAAAAAAAGGTTGCTTTTTAAACGAGTTAGAATGTGTATTATCTATATTATATTTACATTAGGGACATTTTATTGCTTATTTTTTACTTTTCATGGCTTTTTTTAATGATATGATGTAAATATCGATTCACCCTTCAACCTTTCATGTTGATATCAACCCGTAGAAATGTGATAATATAGACACTTTGGCTGGAGTTTAATACACTTTTGTGTGCATTATGCTGCTGTCTATTTGTGTTTATAATTGGTTTATTGTGTGTCTTTTGTAACAGGTACCATTTATGAAGAAGCAGATTTAGAAGAAGGGTACTGCTGAAAGATAAGTTTCTTTATTCAATTTACAAGTAGTTCTATGACACACAAGAGTTTACGTATACTGATAAAGGAATAATTCAATCTTGGTAGGAAATGTCTAGGTTTCAATCATGTGGGGATATGGATATCAAGGAATATTCCTTCAAAATGTAAAATAATTGGCGTTTCTGTTGAATAATAAGCCCTTCATTTTCTATTTATAGAAAATTCATGTATTGGGGTCTTTATGATTAATGATTAAATAAACCAAGATTTGATCATGGCTGTAATTTTAGAAATTACTTTCTAGGTTTTGCCATTAGTGTTTATATTCATATTGATGATGTTCTTGTATATAATTCTTAAACCTTTTGCTACATCGTTGACATTAAACAATGGATTTTTTTATGAAAACATCTACACGTTGACACACTTTTTATTCCATGATTCTAATCAATGTTTGCTGTTTAAACCCTTACAGTAAGCTATGAAAAGAAAGGATGTGGGATTATATTCCTCGAAGGAATGTAGAATTATTGGATCGATATGGTACACACACAACACTTGATAAAAACTTAAGTGCCTTTTGATAGAGAATTCAAATTCTATGTTATCTTTTTAGATTCACCAAGTTCAACAAATATTTGCTATGTGTTTGGGAGACAACCAGGATTCTGTTTTTGAAAATTATTTTTGGATTAAGTGATCCAAATAGTGCAAATTCTGAAAACAACATTTTAGTGTTTTCATTGGATCAAGATTTTGAATTTTAAATTTTAAAGTGCAGAATTGTATTAAAGAAAGATAATAGCATTTAGAAATACAATGTCATGTTATAAATTCAATTTGTTTTTGATAAATATAATAGGTAGTATATAATGTATTATAAATTATACAATATTACTAAATAATAATTATGTAATTTTTTGCTAACATAAATGTTGTAAGAATGTGCTTCCTTTAACTTGTCTTGCTTTCTATTTGGGGATGACTGAAAGGCACAGCCCAAATAATCTGTTGAGCAAAGCACTTACGTTCTTTGAACAGAAAATCCTCCAACATTTAGGCAGTGAATGGTCCGGATCTGAATACAGGCCTTGTTGATAAATGCATTGAGGATGAACTTAATGAGGATGCCACGTTTCATCACAAGGCCAGTGTAAGAAGAAAACTGTTATTTCTGAATTGCAGTCGGAGGATTTGTCGTCGATGAACTAATCCATTCATTCTATGAACCAGTATGCTGTCCTGCCAAGATTTGTAGCTGCACCCCTTTTGAAGTACACAACGAAGTGAGTATTTTACAGTGCTAAAGTCGATGAAAAAATGTCAGTATGTAAAACAAACGGTCAAAGGGTAGTGATAGAAGCAGTGGAGAGTAATGCCTTATCAGAAGGGACTATTTCCTTGCACGATACAGTTTGAAATGCTTCGGTTTGTCATTCGTTTGGAAGCTAATGGTGGTTGTAGCGACGGACTTGAGCTGAGGATAGATAAGCAGCTTCATCAAGTGACCTTTTAATACCTTCTCGAGGTTAGGCTATGGAAATGCATTACGATATCAAGTGTGTGAAGCAGATTATAAAGCACTTCTACAGAGATTATAGTTCAAATATGGAAGGATTATTTGCTGCAGCCAAACTCATTGAGGAATTCTTGTTTGAGGTTGCCAATATCAGAGATTTGGAGATAAGTGCATTCATTTCATTAGTTGAAATCTCAAGTGCAACATCTCTTTTTTTTATTTTTTTATTTATTTTTTTTAGATAAGAGACAGATATATATATTCAGAAAAAACTCCGAAGAGGGGTCAACCAACAGCCTAAGGGCCAGGGCCAAGATGGCTCTCCCCACAAGAATCTAAGACAGAGACACCTTCCAATTGTTGGGAGTCAAGTGCAGCATCAATGGGAACAGATAGGAGCTACGATGGAATATAGAGGGCCCGGACAAGCATAGCTTCCTCACAGAATCATGGACTACCATAAGATGTTGGCCCAAGCTTGTGAACATGCAGCCAAGACCAAGAACCAGCGATTGCCGTTAAGAATCGAGGTCCAAACCGTGGGATTATAATTTATATTCCTTGAAGGAATGTAGAATTATTGCATGTATGATCGAGAATTTAGATTCCATTTTATCTTTTCAGATTTCTTGAATTCAAAAAATATTTGTTATGCGTTTGACAAACTACGCCTATCGTGTATCTGAAAACTACATAGTTTAAATTCTGAAATTTTTTAAAAAATGTTTTTATTGTATCAAGATTTTGAATTTTGCAGGTTAAAGTGTAGAATTATATTAAATATAGGGAATAAGAGCTAGAAATACAAGGTCATGTATAAACTCAATTTACTTTTAAAAAATATAATATGTATTATATAATGTATTATACATTATAAAATATTGCAAAATAATAACTATATAATTTTTAAATATAAATTATATTCATAAATTATTTAATAATAAGTTATTGCTAGCTAAATATTGATGTGCGACTAAAACGGAAAATTGTATCCTCTTTTGAGGGGGCTCAACTAAAATTTGACACAAAGTCGCCGGAGCTGTGGGTGGAGAGAGGCGGAGATGAGCTCATCGGCGGCGCATCAACCTTGTGAGTTGAACTCTAGATATTCTTATTCCCCTCTTTCTTCATCGCGACTTTCTGTTTCGTGTTGGAACTGGAAACGATTTCCTCAAAAGGAATGGCGTAAACTGTTTCCATTAGTTTCACCGGCAGCTTCTTCTTCTTCTTCTTCCCCTTCTCCCATTTCCAATGCACAGACCAAAGACCGCCTTAAACTCAAGCAACTCTTCAAGGAAGCTCATGAACGCTGCTGCGCTGACCCCATGGATGGCGTCTCCTTCACTCTTGAAGACTTCCATGCCGCTCTTGCAAACTACGACTTTGTTTCTCAACTCGGAACCAAGGTAAGTGTCCTGTTATTCCACTTCCTTTCTTCTTCGGAATTTTCGTAGATAGATTTCAGGACAATTCTCATTCATTGTAATCTGAACATCTTCATAGCTTTGCAAAATCACTTGATCTTTATTTATGTGGAGGCAACTGGGTAATAACGGAAGTGCGTGTTTTTTAAGGGTGGGATTATGATTATTGAGCACATTCCTTCATTGAATTTTGGGCATAGAACGAAATTTTTTTATTTCTAGAACATATTTCTTTCGTCTGGTGGTTGTAATAGTTGGAATTTGCACTGGCATCACTTCATCAAGCAAACTCACAATGTAGTTTAAGAGTGGATGTTAGTTTATGTTATTCAAATTCAATTTAACAGTAATATCTCGATACATCAAATGTCATCAGCGATTCCCAATCTCAAGAAACGGTGGGCCTTGTGCATACAAATTTTGAAAGTTGATTACACAAAGAATTGAGCTAGACATTCCTGAAAATTTGTGATTTGCAGCTGCCTATTTAACGACTCATCAGTTTATAGCCACCAAAAAAAAAAAAAAAAAAACTTAATTAGGTATACATTAGCGGGCTGACTTTTTGACTCCGATATCAGATAGCTACAGAAGTCTGTGTCATTACGTTTCTTAATGTTTGCTCATGCATCTCATGGACTAATGGATAGCGGTTCACTTCTCAATAAGTTCAAAATAATGACTTTTACCAATGTCTTGACTTCTCAGGTTAAAGGTACTGTATTCTGTACCAATGATAACGGGGCGCTAGTTGATACTACTGCAAAGGGAACTGCATACTTGCCCACCCACGAGTCATGCATTCTTAAAATAAGACATGTAGAAGAAGCAGGCATATATCCTGGTTTAGAAGAGGAGTTTGTAATTATTGCTGAACAGGAAGATGGTGATGGCTTAATTCTGAGCTTGAGAAGTGTCCAGTATGGGCTTGCTTGGGAGCGATGCAGACAACTCCAAGCTGAGGATTTTGTTGTCAAGGGTAAGGTGGGTTCTGCTTCTGCAAGATATATCATACTTTTATAATTATAATGTTTCTTCCTTTTAGAATTCATGTGACCATTGCCTTTCATCTGTTTGATTCCTTCTTAGCTTCATAACCTAGTTGCAGGGTAGAGGCACTCCCACACTATTGTTTTAGCATCTTTTTCAGTCATTACAATTGTGTTTATATTTCATATTTTAATCATCTTTGTCATTACCTGAATAGTTCAAGATTTCACACTTGTTTTCACCAGTTTGGTATTTTTACTCTCTCTCTCTCTCTCTCTCTCTCTCTCTCTCTCTTTTCCTGAGAAAAAGATCTTGGAATGCAGGTTGTTGGTGCAACCAAAGGGGGAGTAGTTGTTCTTGTGGAAGGTCTTAGAGGCTTTGTTCCTTTCTCTCAGATATCAGCAGTTAGTTCACTTAACTGACATTCTTTTTTCTAACTTCTGGTGCCCTAGCTAGCTGACTTAACTTTTAAAACTTCTATTATTCTTTTTACATTGCTTTCATACTGACATTCTTTCTGCTGACTTCTGTTTTTACGTTTTTGTAATTATATGATTAATTGATTATGGTGACCATCAGAGACCACTACTTTGTGACTATATTCTTCATCAGTTTTAAGCTCACATGCTGTGCCGTGTGTTTCTTTTTCATGTCAATTTATCAGAAATCAACTGCAGAGGAGCTTCTTAGTAAAGAGCTATATCTGAAGTTTGTGGAGGTCGATGAGGAACTATCTCGGCTAATCCTAAGTAACTCCAAGGCCATTGTCAGTAGCCAAACAGAGCTAAGGATTGGTTCAGTAGTTACTGGAACCGTGCAGACTCTTAAACCATATGGAGCCTTTATTGACATTGGTGGAATTAATGGGCTTCTTCATGTTAGTCAAGTCAGTCAAAATTACATATCAGATATTGCAAACGTTCTTCAACCAGGAGATTTGCTTAAGGTATTTTATTGTCAATGAGAGCTTGATGGAGGTCTTCATCATTGTACAGCCCTGTACATATTGAAATTAATTTTTGTGGTTGTAGGTCATGATTTTGAGCTATGACCACCACAAAGGTCGTGTCAGTCTTTCTACCAAGAAATTGGAACCTACTCCTGGAGACATGATTCACAATCCAAAGCTTGTTTTTGAGAAGGTATTTCTATTTGCTTTTGCACTTTACTCTTCTTACTATTATGATGTTCATTGTTTGTATTTTCAGAAGGTATTCCTTTTGCACTTTTCAATTCTTATCGTTATAGTGTACATATTTGGTTGCCTAGTCTTTTACCCCCCTTATATTTAACCCCTAGCATGACATCAACCTTTATGTGACATTGTGTACGGGAGCTCCAAGCTTTATGATTTTATCTCCACCTGTTTAATTTCTCCTCGTAATTTTATTTCTTGTATGCTATTCTAGGCGGATGAGATGGCTGAGATGTTCAGGCAAAGAATAGCTCAAGCAGAAGCAGTGGCTCGTGCAGGCGGCCTTCTCGGATTTCAGCCTGAGTGAGGTTCTTATTAGTTATTTGTTTGTCTTGGATTTTTCAGCTTAATTCAAAAAAGGGGATTGAAAATTTTGGAGTGTGATTAGTTTAGTTCCATCTCAATGTCAGAGTGGATTAATGCGATTGAGTCAGCTTTGATGGGGCGTATCCGATTGGACCTACACCTGAGTTGTCTGCAGAGATTGTAGGTCTCACAGATAGTTCCCCCCGCAGAATAATAACGGAGAGGTATTATACCTTGCTTCTCTCAAATTAATAATTCCATAATTAATCTCAAAATCTTGGACTTGTTCTTGTAAATGTGCTGCCCTTGCAGAGGTGTAGGGTATATAGGTTGACATTTACTGGGCTTTTGCCTTGCCTGATTCACTACTTCTCCTATAAATCTACAATAAATAATAAGGTTCGTTATCATTGTTAATCATCAAGTATCATTTTCCTGATTCATTCACAATTCAATTCTTCTGTGCTCGCTTTCTAGTGCTAGAAATTATTTTACAAATGAGATTCGGGACTAGGAGATAAATGAAAAGTGTTGTCTTTTTTTTCCATTCTAAGGCACATTTGAGAGAGATTTTAAAGAAATTGGGTGGGTATTGCCTCAAAACTGGTTTTAATGAAAATAATCATGTAGCTGACTTTTTTTAGAGTTTTATGAGTCCCAATATTGCATTCCTTTAGTTTAGTGATTATCTTCTCTTTATGTTTAAATGGTTTGTTTTGTGTACTTATTTGTGTTTTTCTTCTAAATTAGGGTTGAAGACGCTCGACATTGTGTCAACTCAATTGAGTTAAGTAAAGCTCCATTTTATAATTAATTATTTTCCAAAAAATTAAGTATATCAATACTATTCACATGAAAATAAGCACCACAATTTTGAGAAACTAAAAATTAAATTATTATTACCGTGTATTTATTTATTGATTCCATTGAATGCACCATTTAGTAAAATACTTTTCAATAAAATATTTATTAAAACCATTACTTTTAACTTCTTTCCTCGAAAGGAATCATGCAACAAAATGAAGATTTAAGGTAATCACGTAGGGGTGCTAGGAAAAACTGCAAAGCCGCTTGAATCGATTGAAACCGCTTGTGGGTTTGGGTTGAAACTGGTTGGTTTGACGGTTCGGGTTGAAGGTATACGAAACTGAAAGTATTTGGTCGGGATTATTTGAATTAAAAAATATATATTAGACTAACACTATTAAGAATTCTATCAAGAGTTGGATTAACTTGCCAACAAGGGTTTAACTTAACTGACATATGTTTGTTTAAAAATCAAGAGGCTTTTGGTTCAAATCTACACTCCAACTTGTACTAAAAAGGAAAAAAAAGAAAAGAAAAGAAAAGAAAAAGGAGTTGGATTAAATAAATAAGAGGTCGATAGAAGTCGATGTAAATCAATAAAAAGATATTTGGATGCAGTTCAAGTTCTCGTCTTTCAAGTTTGTCATGTGACAGCTAATGATTAACCATTTGAGTGGGTTAGATGTAGGAGATGATACCCAATGCAAAGGCGTAATGTTAACCGGCCGACTTTTATACCCTTTACAAAATGCAAGTCCTATCCTATCTACATCTCTTATTTCCCAGTTGTTATAATGAAGAATACTCTGAAAATGATATCATTTTTTTTTTTGTTCTATACCATTCAACTACGTTTAGATTATTAGAAGCTGTCATTATTATTTTTTTATTGTGCAACCAAGTTTGATTTGAAATTGTTTACCAAATTTTAGAGGTATTTGATGTTGTTTAATTACTTTAGATAATATATATATATATATATATATATATATATATATTATATGTTATTATATAATAATAATTAAGTTGAATTAAAAATTAAATAAAAATAAAAAGCTTGAAAGAATGGAATACTTAGGTGTAGAAGAAGACAATGTATTTATACGTCGTATTCTGTAAATAAAAACACACACATTGGGATGGCCTTTATGCTTAGAGCTAAGACTTTCCACAAACCCTAAGGTGATTCAACCGTGTGGGACATCTTGTTCTCCAATTGATTCTCGTTTTCATTAGGTTTAAATTAACCCACATAAACTTCGACTTTGATTTTTCTTTTAAAAAGATAAATTCTATTCTTTTTAAAGTTGTAATATTACAGTTGATCGTCACTGAAAAAAAAAATTATCTTTGAATGTAGAAATTTGATAGAATGTTGGATGGAAATTGAAATTCCGAAAGGTTGGTCCTGAAGTGCAAATAACATAGCTCTAACCTTGGCTAAGGAAAAGATTCTTGGTAATATAGCTAAGTGATGACAACTATCTCTGTTAGTATTAGTATTAGACATTTGTTTCTATAAGTGACATTGAAGCTATGCCCTTGACTTAATCATGTTAGTAAAATCTTTGGGGACAGACCAAAAGAAGTGGTGAGCCTAGAAAGACGCAGTAGACATGGTGAGATATGTGGTTGATACTCTATTGGACTGGCGGTATGGTCAAGAGAAGAGGAGTGGGTATAGATAAATGACTATTTGAGGAGAAGATGAGTAATTTTATGAAATGTGTTAGAGCTTTGGTGTTGATATATATTTTTAAGTGTGTTATGTGGTTGTTGGTATTAGATAGTATGAGGTTCCTTATTAAAAATGTGGTTCTCTTGATTTCTTTTCCAATGTGGGGTTCTCAACACTTGGTAACCTTGTTCATCATCTTGTCCACGAGATGCTCTTCATCTTATCCCTTGTGATATTATACATGATATCCCACACAATACAAATTTTGTCTAAAAATTCTTTCCTTATTTGAAAAATTTTAGGTGTTTAATTCTTAAGGATTTTTTCTTTCTCTGGTAATGGCCTGACTCTCTTTTTTCTATCGTCCATATTTAAGGGGTTATTTTATTTGTTTGAGGCTTACCCTTTCAGAAGAGAAGCTTTGGATCGTTTAGGGTAGAAAATAACAAAAGTGTTGATCTATGTGATTGTGAAGCAATGGGTATAGTAGATCTTGAGTTGTGTCTTTAGATTATCTTGAAATATCATATGCAACATGATAAAGGATTCTCATACTTATGATGAGTCTAAGTATCTCAAGTAAAGTGCTCTTGATTTGAAGTTGGAAATATAGAAGCTATCTTTAAGAGAGAGTCTCACACACACTTGAAAGGGAGTCCAAGTATCTTTTTTACTAAGTTACATTGTTTGTGTATAACTGTAATAGCTTTGTATTTATAGATAAGTACAACGTCGTAGTCGTTTAACTATTTATTAATGAAAAGATTTTTCTCAGAATTGCCTCCCGAATGTAGGTTGTATTGCAAACCTTATGCTCTGGTTTTTAGTGTTATTACATGTTCTACTTTATGTTTCTTGAATAGCTGAACTAAACCTAGGTTACGTTGTGTGCCGGGTGACCTTCTTTCAAAAGGGTTAGAGTAATATTAAAATTTTTCAAAATAATAGGAAACAAACAAAAGTTGAAAGTATATATATATATATTTATTGTAATATTAGCTTTCATTATCATTGAATTAAAAATTGAATATACAAGAATGGAATAATGGGGAGAAAGTAGTTATCCTTTTTCTACTTTGTGTAGAGGCTAAGTCTCTAAAATATTGGGTTCGACTTTGTACTTTTGGATCCGCCGCAATCAGACAAACTCCCATTTGATCATTTGCCTTTATCGAATCAAATTCTTTCCCTTCCAATCCAATGTGTCACCATTTTCAACATCCCATCAACTTTTAATTTTAATTCTAAAAAAATGTTTTATATAATTAATATTAAATTATACCAAATACCCCTAAACTTTCCGTATGGTTCAATTATGTCTATGGCCCGTGAAAAGTTGAAAAAGTTTTAGCCAACGCCGGTAAATTACAAGTTTTAGCTACACTAATCCAAAGATGATTTTATAGACAAACGATATAAACTTTCTATGATTGAACGAGGTCAATCATAAGAGTTGTTTTCAAATATGGAAATACATTTGTTTAGGAATTATATATATATTTATTAAATAAATAAATGTCAAAATCTGAGATTCTTTGATCCTCCCTAAATTGTCCATTTTTGTCTTGCCTACAAACTTGCAAAAGAGAGAAGAAAAAGTGCTGATAGGATAGGAATGAGCCATAATTAAATAATAAATTAATAAAGATATACAAAATAGAAAAAACTTGGGTGCATTCCGGATACACTCATCTAGTTACTTCCATATCTCTCCACCAAAAAAAAAAAAAATAAAATTATTATTTTGAAAAATACCTTTTAATTTTGTTTTTGTATAATTGAGAGATAATGAACATGTAAATAGGAGCATCCTAAGATGGACCTTGATCCTACAAAATTAGTATATCCGAGAGGGATGAGAGATGATGATCTTAAAAGGTGCAAAAGAATCTTCTAATTGATGGAAGAAGAGAATACAAACTCTTACAACTTTTGATCAAATGCCCAAAATGCCCTCCCATATCTCACCTTCAAAGATAGGATTATTCCAACTCACATTCATCCCACACCAATATCAATATCTAAAATAATAAATAATAAATAATAAATAACAAAATAATTACAATTACAAATATAAACTTAAAACAATAATGCTCCCCAAGGCCTCTCTATAAATACCCTCCTTCCCATCCCTTCACAACTCAAGCTTGAAGGACTAAAACAACTACTTCTAAGCTTCCCCTTCTTGTTACTAAGTCCTTCTTGCATCCCTTAACATGTCTCCTGCAGCTGCCCCTGAAAGTGCCATCATCGACTCCACCGACGCTCCCAAGAGGGCGTACGTCACGTTCTTGGCTGGTAATGGTGACTATTGGAAAGGTGTAGTTGGATTGGCAAAGGGTCTCAGAAAGGTCAAAGCCGCCTACCCTCTCATTGTAGCTGTCCTTCCTGATGTTCCTGAAGACCATCGCCAAATTCTCGAGTATCAGGGTTGTATTGTCCGCGAGATTGAACCTGTTTACCCTCCCGCAAACCAGACCCAATTTGCCATGGCATACTATGTTATTAACTACTCAAAGCTCAGGATATGGGAGGTACTAATAATTACTATCATACAACACATTCATTCTTGTTTCTTTTGAGTTGATTAGTGATATATACATACTTAATGATTGATTTGATTGCAGTTTGTGGAGTACGAGAAGCTGATATATTTGGATGGAGACATCCAAGTGTTTGAAAACATAGACCATTTGTTTGAAATGCCAAGTGGGTACTTCTATGCAGTGATGGATTGCTTTTGTGAGAAGACATGGAGTAATTCTCCACAATACAAAATTGGGTATTGCCAACAATGCCCTGACAAAGTGAAATGGCCTGTGGAGGAAATGGGAAATCCACCACCACTTTACTTCAATGCTGGATTCTTTGTGTATGAACCTGATCTTTTCACTTACAAGGATCTTCTTGAGACTTGCAAGGCCACCACTCCAACTTTGTTTGCTGAGCAGGTAATCATTCATTCATTCATTTTATTTACACTCAGACTTACCTGCTAGCTACTACTTCAGTTAACCCCATTTAACTCCTTTAATTCCTATTATTTGTTTCTCCTATAGGACTTTTTGAACATGTACTTCAACGACATATACAAGCCCATTCCTCCCATTTACAACCTCGTCATGGCCATGCTGTGGCGTCATCCCGAGAACATTGACGTCGACAAAGTCAAAGTTGTCCACTATTGTGCAGCGGTATGTACTAATAATTAAGTCTCTTTCATACGTACTTTCAAATAAACCTTAATATTATTACTGAAACGTGGGACGTGTAGGGATCGAAACCATGGAGGTACACAGGAAAAGAAGAGAACATGGACAGAGAAGACATAAAAATGCTGGTGAAG
Organism: Cucumis cinereus; assembly: GCA_037974625.1. NCBI lineage: Eukaryota > Viridiplantae > Streptophyta > Magnoliopsida > Cucurbitales > Cucurbitaceae > Cucumis > Cucumis cinereus. Next base: position 14,857,424 of record JBBPDJ010000003.1, read on the forward strand.
AAATGGTGGGAAGTTTATGAAGATGAATCCTTGGATTACCAAAATGTCCTCAAATCTGAAACTAAACAAGAAACTAATCTCACACCTTTGATCTCTGTTCTGTCTGAGGCTGAAGTTGTCAACCACATCACAGCTCCTTCTGCTGCTTAAATATATGTATATATATATATGTATAATTATATTTATATATATATATATATATATAATTAA
>JBBPDJ010000003.1:14861636-14968514 GCA_037974625.1 Cucumis cinereus
CCCCCCCCCTCTTCTGTGGGATGGGATGTATGGGAGAGTCCTCCAAGAGGTTGATGGTTCTGATATTTCAGAACTATATTTGATTTGTGCAAACTTGCCCCCAATCAGATTGTGTGGTTTCTACCCTCTTTTATTTCATTTTACAATACCATTTCTTGTAAAACAGTTAAAGATCAAGTTTGGGCATTGATTATATTGATCGTTTAGTTGATGAACTCAAACCATTGTTCTTTTACTTTCGACAGATCACAGAGATTAGGGACTTTGCAGGCCAAAATGTTGAAATTAAAAAGTTTGTAGATGCGGATTCAAAAGAAGCACATGAGAAAATGAAGGCACCTGCGACTTCAGCTGTCGATGCAGTCCTCGAACAAATCAAGAAGAAACAAAAGCTTAGTGTTCTTGACAAGACAAAAAAGGACTGGGGAGAGTTCAAGGAAGAAAACAAGGGTCTGGAAGAGGACTTGGATGCTTACAAGAAGAGCTCGAACCAATATCTTGATAAAGTTTCTTTTTTGCAGCGAACCGATTACAGGGAGTTCGAACGAGAGAGGGATGCACGATTGGCTTTGCAGGCCAGACGAAGGCCTGATATGCGAGAGGAGCCATAATTAAAGTCATCATCCGAAGCTCTTTGAAGAATGTGCCCTTATTTTTAATGTTCTGAGAATTTTCTTATGCCCTAACTGGCATCTGCTCTCAAAGTCTTGAACCTCCATCAGAAAAAAATCCTGTAGCGCAGTTGTTTTTCATTCTTCTGTTGTGTATAGATAAATCTTTGAACTTCGGTTATTAATATTATTCATTTGGGGAAAATACAAAGATTCTCAGACCACATTGTTGTCCAATTAGATTGTATTTTCATTAGATAAGAAAATGCATTCTTGCCTTTTCTCTTGAAGGAACGAGATATTAAAAACATATGAACCAAAACAACCAAAGCCTTCAACCCCTTTCGAGAGTGAAGGAAAAGAGGAAACCTCTTTCCAAGACCAAGAAATGAACTTAATAGAAGTTAGATTAGAGACAGTTTTGTTCTAGGAATTTTACCAAAAGAAAGATATAGCATACTTGGTTAAAGAACGAGCATTGATTTCTGACAAATTAGTGTTTATGATTTAAAAGATTGATGACTTCCAATGAGTTTGATTCAACTATCATTAAGAGAATTTGACTATGCCATGCTTTTTAGGTTCAGTGAGACAAAACCACCGCCAGTGCATTCTTGTCATTTGAGCTTATTACAAGATTAAAAAATAATTGTTAGGTACATGTGCATCCTTCAATCTTGATTAGAGGTTTGACACTTTTCATCAATGAACTCAAGGACACAGTTGTACAATCTATACATCGATGAACTCAAGGACGCAGTTGTACAACCTGTAGAATAGATCAAGTCATCAAGTAACTAAATTAGAGTTTCCATGCTTATCACTAAAACTAGAGTAAATACACACGGTAAATTACAACAAGTGGGAAATGATCAAAAGGTCTTTCTATTCCTTCATGTTATAGACACTCAACTGATCTTACATATTATTGTTATTGTCGCAAGAAACAAAGCAGATTTATCTGCTTTCCAAGATGGCAAAAAGAAACATAAAGTCACCAACAAGTGATTTGCAACTCGTCAAAGAAAAAAATGTGACGATCTTCTAGATGTGAATGGGTTTGTCATAAGTCGCCATAGCAGCCTCCTTCAGTGCCTCGCTCATTGTAGGATGCGCATGGCAAACTCGAGCTATATCCTCACTCGCTGCATCATATTGTAAGGCCAATACTGCCTCATGGATAAGCTCCCCAGCATTGGGAGCCATGATATGGACACCAAGTATCTTGTCTGTCTCCTTTTCAGCCAGAATTTTTACCACCCCTTCGGCGTCGTCAATTGCTTTTGCCCTACTATTTGCCATGAACGGAAACTTCCCAACACGATAATCTACACCTGATTCCTTCACTTGCTCTTCTGTTTTTCCAACAGATGCAACCTCAGGATGTGTATAGACAACCCCTGGGACTTTGTCATAGTCAACATGGCCTGTCTTCCCAGCTATGAACTCGACACAGGCAACCCCATCCTCTTCAGCCTTGTGAGCTAGCATTGGCCCCGGAATTACGTCCCCAATTGCATAAACACCATCCACATTCGTAGCAAATCTTTCATTTACCAAAATGCGTCCTGCCTTGTCAGTTTCGATTCCTAGCTTGTCTAGTCCCAGTCCAGCAGTGAACGGAGTTCTACCTGCAGATACAAGAACAACGTCTGCTTCAAGTGTCGTCTGTTCACCACCAGCCGCGGGTTCAAGAGTCAACTTCACACCGTCCCCTGAAGTATCAACCCCAACCACTTTAGTTCTTAGCATGAATTTCATTCCTTGCTTTTCAAGAGCACGTTGAAATTGTTTACGGATTTCTCCATCCATAGAGGGGACTATATCAGGGGCAAACTCAACAACTGTGATCTCGGATCCAAGTCGACCCCACACTGATCCCATCTCCAGCCCGATGTATCCAGCTCCAATTACAACAAGTTTTTTGGGGATCTCAGACAAAGCTAAAGCACCTGTTGATGATACAATTCTCTTTTCATCAATAGTGATCCCAGGTAAAGATTTGACATCAGACCCAGTTGCGATTATAATGTTTTTTCCTTTCACCACTGTATTACCACCATCAATGGTGTCCACAGAAACTTCAGAGGGGGAAATCAATTTCCCATAGCCTTTAACATAGTTCACTTTGTTCTTCTTGAAAAGGCCTTCAATACCACGTGTAAGATTGCTTACTGCTTTATCCTTTTGTGCCATCATGGCTGGTAAATCAACCTCAAGGGAAGAAAATTTCACTCCATGGCTAGCAAATGAATGCTGAGCTTCATGGTACATGTGGGAAGAGTGGAGAAGAGCCTAAAAACGTTGAGGTAAATTATTTTAGAGTTCAGAGAACGATCCAGCTTTTTTAAAAGATAGGATCCATCTAAATAATTTAAAATATTTGACTAAAGTAATGCACATTGAAGAGCTTCCTGTTTACAAGATCATGCAAAGGAAAGAAGAAGAAAAAAAACAGCAAAATGGTAGACTTATCTCACAAGGGCTGATATTTAGGCCCCATTTATTGTAACTCGTTTTTGAAAATGAAGTTTATTTTCTCTCAGACTCTTACAATCTTAGACAAATTCCAAACACAAACTATTTTTTTGAGTTTTCAAGTTTTCAGACAATGGTAAAAAGTAGATAACAAAGTTAGAAAGGGGTGTTTATAGTTTAAATTCACAAAAACAAAGGAGGCCTAAGCTGTCTTGAAGAATTTACAAGCAACAGATCGAATTTCAGAAATTTTTTTTGAAGAAATCCCACCAACGAACATAAATCAAACAACTGAACATGATCACGGACACCGTAAATAGAACCAACTCAACCAGACAAAAAACTAGCCCACGAATCATTAAAGTCAATATTCAGCCGATGCATGAAAAGACTTAGATCACCATAAAATAACCAAAAAAAAGAAAAAGAAAGAAGAAAGAAGAACCCTAAAGCGAATTACGATTACCTTGGAGGGAATACATCCGACATTGAGGCAAGTTCCGCCAAGAGCCCCACGCTTTTCAATACAGGTGGTTTTGAGGCCAAGCTGAGCGGCCTTGATGGCGGCGACATAGCCACCGGGGCCACCTCCGATGACGACGACGTCGTTGTCATCGGATCCTGAGGAAGCAAAACGTCTGGAGAATGATGTGATTGAAAAAGAATATTTGAAGGATTCAGAGCAAGAAAGAGGGAGGTTTCTGTATAGAAGATTGGCCTTCCGCCTGGCGCAGGCTGCCAGTGCCATATTGAATTTCCGGTCGAGAAATACAGAATATTGAAATGGAGTTCGTGGAATCTGAAGCTCTCCGACTGAGATTCTCTACAAGAACTCAGCTTTACGCTTTTGATTTTGAAGATGATCACAACTTCAATTTGAATATAAATACTGCCATGATTCGCATAGCTTAAGCAATTGAGCAGGTAACAATGTTTTATTATTATTATTTTTGAAAATTAGGTATATTTCTTTCCAATTTTCCTACCAAAATTTGCATTATTTTTAAATAAATAAATAAAATAGTTAAATTTTATAGTCAAATTCTCAAAATAAAATAAATAAATAAATTTAAAACTACGTCCCCCTTTAATAACTATTTTATTTTTAATTTTCTGTTTTTAAAAATTATGTTGGTAATCCTCTCAATTTTCTTACCTAGAATGACACTATCCTTACGAAACTGATTTTGATAATTATTTAAACTTTTTTTGAGCAAGAGCTTAGATCGACTAACACCTTTATTAGAAATTAGGGTTTACGGCTTAAGGTTGGCACCGGTATGTACGTGAAGACAAAAACTTCTAGATTCAAATTCCCCACTCCCAATTTATACTAGAAAAATATTTTGTTTTCAAAAATAGTTTTTTATTTAGTTTTCAAATTTTTTTCATGTTTTAAAAAATACTGATAGAAAGTAGAGATTTAAATCCTATTTTGATCCGTGAACTTTGTATTTTGGTCTCTATATTTTTCAAAACGTAGTCTTTGAACTTTTAAAAAGAACTTACGTTGGTTCTTGTCATTGGAATTTCATTAATTATTTAACAAAATGATGATATGACTTCTATATTTGAATTATTAGACTCTAGATTCATAAAATTAATTAAATTGATTAATTGTAGAATATTTATCAATAATTTGGTAGAGTTTATTTTCTATATAGTTCGTTCTTAATTTTTATTATTTTAATTTTATTTCACATTATCATGGATGTTAACACAAATATGCAAATTCTATTTTATTTTTTGTATTCTACTCAATGTTCTTATGATTTGCTTCAAAATTTCAATTTAAAAAAAAATAATAAAATTAAAAACAAAAGGTGTGGGAGCCAAGGGACATGAGAGAGTTGAATTTTGAAGGGAGAGATCAAAATTAGTTTTATGGTTTATTTGATTCAAGTGTGTTGATTATGTTTTTGTATTGGCAAAAAAAAAAAATATATATTCAAATGTTTTTTTGTTATTTGTAAATTTAATTAATATTATGAATCTAAAGTCTAGTTATCCAAATATTAAAAGTCACCCCATCATTCCGTTAACATTTAACGGAATTCAAAATTTTACAACAAAAATCATTAAGTGTTAACGGAATTCTAACAACAAAAACCAAAGTTAAAACAGACATTTTTAAAAGTGTAAGAACTAAAATAGAACGAGATACAAAATAACCTAAAATAAATGGTTAAACGTAGACAACAAAACTTGAAAACTTTGTATCTTTATTTTGTACATTTTTATACATTTGTCGAAATTTTGTTCCCACTAATTTGAGAAATTTATTCCATAATATGATTGAAAATTGCTCACATTTATTATGTCATATTATTTATAAATGCAATATTCAAAATTTTAAAAATAAATTGATCGATCAAACATAAAATTGAATTTAGTGTCACTCTAGATGTCGGGCATATGAATTACTGCGTACCCACTAAACAACGACTTAACTTATAATTCAATGAAAATGGTATAAAAAGGATTATACAAAATTTTACAATAAATTAAAAGTTTATAGAACTAAATCCAAAATCAAAAGTTTACCAATTACATCCTTAAGATTAATCTTGTAATTGATATACCTTTTTATTGATTAAAGATTTGGAGTTCATCGGTAACGTGTACTTGCATATGAATCTTCTTGGACTCTAACAGCTTCTCCCAACAATCAAAGCCCAAATCGACTAGAGGATTTTGTTTACAAATCCATATTGGCATGAATGAATGTCACATTATATACATTTCGAACAAACCACTGTCATTGTAAATAATCAATAATCAAGAAGCACTGGCTATCTTAGATGATCTAAATTATGTCTTGGAAAGAGTAAAAATGTGCAAACGAACAATTATAAATAGTCGATCCAGTTCTATAGATAAGACACTAAATACCATCCCAAAGGTCTGATGGTTCAACCTTTCAATCCCGCAGTCTTATAACTCAAAACAAAAGAAACAAAATACATGGGGCACCATTGTTTTTTGACATTTCAGCCTTTTAGAGTGCTACATGCTTTGTTCAACTAAAACCCCAAAAGAAAGACAATCCATGAAACAAACAAAAAGGAAGGCCAAATTCCAAGGCCTTCATGGGATCAAAAAGCTTCTCATTATTACTTTACAAATAATGCCGGAGGGAACAAAAATCCTGTTAGGTTGGCTAGTTCCAAAATCTAATTTACCGCAGTCATGTTAATCAGTTTCCTCTGTATGCCTACAAAACTGCTGGCTGCTTTTTTCTTTTATATAGTTTTTTCTGATGCAAAATCATGAACAAACCAGAGTTGATTATACTTCAAAATGCGATAATCAGTTACCTTCTAACAAGCTCCTCAATCTATTTGTGGCATCTTCTGTCAGATTACACGACTTGCATATTCGCGGCTGAGGAGCACAGCTGGAAGAAGAAAAGCAGATAACGATTGCAGTAAGATTATCTGATGTGTTGAGGCGCAAAGCTTCCTGGACTAATTCTCGGGAACTTTGATGAGGGTCGTTGTGCTTCCTCAACCCACGTCGAACCAGACTGACAGCATATTGGCTCGACATAACGTCCCAAATCCCGTCACAGCCGAGAATCAAGAACTCATCATCGTTTGTTAATATAACATGCTCCACTTGTGGCTCAGCAATGAGAGGTGATGAGGAGGCATTTGGCAATTTCAGGTCCCAATCCCCTAAGGTCCTGGTTACTGAAATATAGCCATTAACATACCCATCATCTACGAACCCACCCATTCCTTCCACTCGCTTGAGCTCGAGTAAATTAGAAGGTCTGTGATCTTGAGACATTGGGACTGCTATACCTTTCCTACATAAAACTGCTCGGCAGTCACCGGCATTTGCAACAAGCAAATGCCTCCCAAGAACCAATGCCGTCAATGCAGTTGTCCCACACGAGCTGCTAACACTTTGCTCATCAGCCAAGGCAAGATCTGCTAGTTGGAATGCTTTGCGATGAGAGTTCTCCAAATCTTTCAGGGAAATAGAATCAATGTCCTGCATTTTTAACCAATCGGCATCTTCAAAGAATAGTCTCATGGCATTCCTCTTGACAAAAGCAGCTGCATGAGGCCCTCCATGACCATCAAATACGGCATAGAAACCATTAGGCATAGAACATTTGAACATAGATCGGAGGTGGGCAGACAAATCATCAATGCAGACATGTTCATCATCCATAGAATCCCGAGTTCCAATGTCCGCATAGCTACCAGATCGAATGTTTGGAACAAAATCTATGGCAGCTGATTTTATATGCACATCTTCAACGATATCCGAACAACTAACTGCCTGCTTGATCAAAGATAAAAGAAGCAGGGTAAGGAATTATCTAGGCATTCGAGAATTTGGTATGGAATGTATTATCATAAATTAATAATAAAAGAACATAAATCACAAAAAATATGCCGTGCTAAGTAATTTCTAACTAGTAGAAGCAGACTGTGAAAAGCCAATGAACAACCAATTCTTTTTGCTATGAAAAGCCCAAAAAGGTCTAGCAAACAAACATGAAATAAAGAAATGGCTGGGTGATTTAGAACCATTAGTGCACATAATACCTCATAAAGGAGACAAACAAATGCCAGGCAATCTGCATTGTAGCTTGTCTTTGGTGATAAAGCACGAGTGGCTAAGCTCCCAGCCTCTCACATAAAGAACTTAATAATTTTTGGGATACATTCTGCTCCAAATTGATTTTTGAAAAGCTTCTTTACCTTGAATACTCATCAATGAAAGGGTTCTGGAAGAGTTTTGAAGAAAAACTATTATTGTCTAGTTACATTCCCATATGACATCTCAGTTATTAGAAAGGGCATGTGAGAGTCTTGCCCATTCAACAATTTCAGTATCTTACATGTCTTCTAAGCTTTAATTCCAGCATGCTGATTCACTAGACCATAAATATAGAGGCTTCTTTATGGAGAGTGAGGGAAAATACGGAGGGATCAACATCCCTCAGTGCCCTATTACCACTAATTTGAAAAGGATAAATTGAAGTCAAATCACACAAGGGTAGAAGATCATTTCATACTCATTGATTATGGCCCACAATATTGCTTTTCCTAAGTCCAACTTGGGCCATTAATAATAACATCAACAAAAATACTGAAAGAAACCCTCCCAACCTATAGAACATTGCAACTATTGTCCCAATGTTAGGATCAACTATGAGGATAGAGGTTTTGAATGGAACATGCTTCTCCTATGCCATGGCCCTCACACACCCCATGAAGTTCTTATCATAGACTAGTTAATAGAACTGTACAGAACTATTCAAAGTCTACAGCTCACAAAAACCACACCTCTTCTCGTGTGTGCTTTCTTTTCTTGGTACTAATAATGGGAAGATCTTGGGTGGATGTTTGGAATTGGTTAGGTTTAATTCTTCACCGTGGACATAGTTTTTCGTATTTACCAGCTTGGTCACATTCTTTTGGATTGGGATCCATATTGTAGCTAGTGTTGGAAGCCCTTTTTGCGGCTTTTTTTTCATTTTTTTGTATGTTTGAGTCATATGACAGAAGTCAGCAGAGAACCAAAGAACCTTAGACTAAAGATTTTAAACAAAGAAGTTATTCAATACTTTGAAATGCAACAAATAGATAAGAGTTCTTCAGGGATGCCCTATGGCTGTAGTAGCCATTCCATATCATCTTGCATTAACTCTGCTAGGAGGTGGCTACACCCTACATCTTCATCTTGCTAAAGCTAGCAGAAAATAATTAAGGCCCCAAATAAAAATAAAATCAAATTGTTTTGAGTCGCATTCAAGCGGGACAAAGGACAGGAAACTATGTCTATGAAAACAGAAACGTGGACAAACATAAAGAAAATTAAGAAGGAGCAAGAAGGGATGGAATTTTATCTTATTTCTACCAAAATCAATCAATAGAATGATGTTAATTGTTAACCAAACACGATTTGAAGATTATCGTAAGTTTACAGCTATTTTTCCAATTCTACCTTAACACACTACATGAAAATTAAACGTAATAAGGCATTCTAATTCCAGGAAGAAAAAAATTCATTAAGAAAAAGATAAACAGAGCTTTTACAATCAAATTATGGCAAAAGCAACAGATCAAATCCCGATCAACATAAATACGAGCATGCCCTCCACAAGAAACGAACGAAAAACGATCCCCACATACAGTATTCCACAAGAAAGAACGTAAAGATATGAGAAATAAGAAAAACAACGAAGAAACTGAGAGAAAATATAGTGGGAGAAAGAATGCAAACCTGGGAAAAGACAGGTGAGGAAGCTGGGTGCGGCAAATTGATCTGAAGATCGCGATCATCGGTAACGCGAAGATGATAGTTGATTGGCATAAGAGGAAGGGATTTAGGGCATTTGATCTCAGCTTCGGCTACCATCTTCTTCTTCCGAGTGGCGATCTACGCAAATGGTTACAGAGTATTCTTGAATTGAGGCTGCCAACAAAAAAAAGGGTTTTTGTTTTATTAGAATCAATGGATAATGTGTTTCCAAGTAATATATTTTGGATTTTCTTTTTAAGCTTAAAAAGATTAATTGATCTTTTTTAAAAAAATAATTTATCTATTTAATATAATTTTGAATTTGTGTCAACAAAATTTTAATTCTTTTTAAATTTTCATCGACATCTTAACATAATATTTTCATTATATTTTAGAAATGACAAACATGTTTACTTATTTATAAATAATAAAATATCTATTTACTTATTTAAGTTTATTTTTATATTTTTTAAAAAAATATTCACAAAAATCAATATTTTTATCGAAATTTTCATAAAATTAGCTCTCGATATTTCATGAACATCCATATTTTAAACTTTGGTTATAAAGGTTGATTTTCATTATTTTTCAATTTTAGAATTTGGATCGTTTGATTTGGTGAAACCAAATTTGGGTCATTCGTATAAAAAGTTTTGAATTATATTAGGAGGTACGTAAAGAATATTTTATAAACATTTTTTTTAAAAAAAAGTGTTCTATTAATTTTAATGGGTTTTTCTATATATATTTTTTAAAATGAAAACTAAAAAGTTGCTCTACAATCTAATGATCCAGCTTGTTTGGTAGAAAATTTGAGCCGTAACGTAAGTAACTTAGTGCTCTCCCTTTAATTGGCCGTTGTCCGTGTTTGATTGGGAAGTTCCGGGTCGAAGAGTTGCTATCGGTGAAATTCTTTCTCGAATCTCTTATCTTTGTAGAGGTATACCAAGGTAAATGTATGTGATAGCCTCGTCAATTGTATGTCAACTGATTGTCACTTTGGATTCAATGAAAATAAAATATGTCTTCAAAAATTATATTTTAATTTAAGCAATGGTTTAAAATATGATATATTATTTATAAACATAAAATAGTTATGGTTGCTCACTAGTATTTAGTTAACAATTGACTATTATTAACTTATTTGAGAATTTGATTTATGTTAAAAAAAATAATTATAATTATTTTGTATTATTTAATTTATAATACATGGCATAATACATATTTTTTAAAAATTATATTGCATAATACATATTATATTTTTTTAAAAAAATGATTGAGTTTGTAACCTAACATATTTTAACTTATTTTTTAATCATATCATATATTTAGTTAATATAATTCTAAATTTTAAATTTTAAATACAAATTTGGAAACAATAAAAATATAAGAAAATGTTGTTTTTAGAACTTGTATAGTTTGGACCTGTGAATCCGCGAATAAAATTTGAGTTACTACCGAACACATAAATCGAGAATATCTATTAATCATAGCTTAAAATTTTTCTTACTTCCTTTTGAAATGACCTCTCTATAGTCATTTGGGCCATAGACATTGCAAACAGACCTTCCAAAAGCCCATATGATGATATTTTCTCAACAATTTTGGTGAAGATGATTGTTCTTGCAATTGTTTTTATAGTCATCATTTCTTAAATTAACTGAAAAAAAAAAATCTTAGTTTTGAATATGAAATTAAATTCAACATCGTTCCTTAAATTACTTTAGAGAGAAATAACACAATCGTGTTCACGTTGATTGGGGATGATTCCTTGTTGGTTGAAGTCATAGTCGGTCGGAGAGTTACCAGAGACTATAGCAGTCGCTTGGAGTTCATAAACCCTTGTAGTTGTCATCGTTTGGTTATTATTAAAAAAAAAAACTTCTAGGAAATCGCTTATTATTGATAGATATATAGGAATATGGAGAGTCATTTTCTTCGATTGTCAAATTTTGATTAAAAATGTCACAATTGACAAAAAAAAAAAAAAACTATTTGAAAGATGGTTAGGATTCTACATGACATGACATATTCTAAAAGAATAATTATAATAGATAACAATTTTATGAATAATAATCAAGTAGCAACATTTTAAGACAATTGCAAATATAGGAAAGTCTATCAACTATAGACTTCTATCACTTATAAACTCTTATGACATTAGTGATAAACTTCTGTCATTTATAGACTCTTATAGATTTTGCTATATTTGCAATTTTGTATATGTGTTAATATTTTGAATCTAATTATTATACTTGCAATTGTCTGTTTCTTAAAAAAAATGGACTAACTAGCCTTTGGAAAACTATCCAATCTATCGGACCAACATCAATGTGACCGAAAACAATTTAAACCTTTGGCTTACTCATAGACCTAAATAATTTATTGTAATTAAAATTTTGTATTTAGATTGTAACAAAAAAAACAAAAAGTTTACTAATAGAAGTTTTGAATTATAATATATAATAGAAAATTAAAATATAACATAAAAAAATATGAAATTGTTGGAAATATATTTTCTATTTTAATTTAAAATGCCTCCAAATGTTGAGTAGTCAAATGAAAGCATGTTACTTTCATGCCATTCACATGATTCAACAACATATTTCATGATCAAAAACCACCAAATAACCCTATTATTATCATTTTCATGTGTCTTTTCTTATATGTGTGTATCTGTAGATCTACTTCGTAATAAGAATTGTCCTTAAATTAATTATCCAACTTCATATTACTAGAAAAGTCGACACTCACATGTTTAAGAGGTCGTACTTGACTCATCAATCAGGTTTTCAAATCATTTAGAAAATTTTAAAGACCAAACGATTGAATCCCAAACTATTTCTAGTGGAACCAGGAGGTGTTTGGTGAGTCGTAATGAGATGAGATAATAATGTAATGTAATTCAAAATCTATGTTTTGATTGAACGTTTTGGATCCGATTTGTAATATTAAAATCATTCAATTCCAACAGTTTTCAATACAACTATTCATACCGTCTTCAATTACTCACGATTTTCAACACTCCATCTTGATTACATTGCATCTGTTCAAAAAATAACTCACGTTAGCAAAAGCGACGAAATTCCCAGATTAGTAAAGGAAAGAATGGATGGTATATAAGTGATGACAATCTAAACGCTGAAAGGGGCCTTTGTGGTTGCGATTCGATAGGGTTGGACATGTGTCATTTTTGTATCATTCCCTTTCCCAAAACACAAAGCCAATCTCCCTTTTCTTTGCACGTGAATTGCTTTATTACATTGGCATAGAGAGATTTGATGGGTTGGGAATTGCTGCAAAAAGGTGTTTCACTCTTCAAATCCGATGTGTCTTCACTCAAACCCTCAAATTTTGCTCACTCACTCTATTTCTAATTAAACTCATTATTCTTACTTAATACATTCATCAAATCCCAATTATTATATCCAAATGTGACCTCGTGACACATCAAGCCAAACTAATACCCTCCTCCCTCTCTTTCTCTCATTTCTTTTGAATTTAGTTAAATTACGAAAATACCCTTTACCTTTCACCTTTGTTTCGATAGTACCTCGGTTCTTTTAAAACTATTCTTGAAATGAACAAAAATTTGAATGAAGTATAGTGTATTGGTGACCAGAAAAGCTGGAACGAAAGTTAGGACTCAAATAGTTTTGTAATATTCCAAATTATCGTTGTTGTCATTCCAAGTTCCAATTTTTCACTGTATCTGATTTTTACTCCTATAATAGTTTTGAAACGTTAGGAAGGATGCTAAAGCGAGCCTAACTCAACTAACATGTGACTATGCTAGAAACAGAAAAGTTTTATGTGAAACTTATTGTGTGGTTTTAAAAGCAAAATCACGACACTTCAGCTTATGTTGGAAATACAATAAAAGTCCTATGTTGGTCAAGTGAGGACAACTATCCAACGATATAAGACCCTTTGAGTTAAACCAAAAGTAAGTCATGAAAGTGTATGTCCAAAACGAACAATATCATACAGTCAAAGATACGTGGGAATCTATGGTTGGTTAAGAAGGGGTTTTCATTTTCCTTTTTGACTTACAAAAGAAGAGGACAGATGGAAGTTGATGAGCCACAAGATTTAAGAACAATAGCCCGTGACCATGAAGGGGTATTAATTCCATAGAAAAATAATATAATTGAAACCAAAATGTGAAGAGAAGTAAGTACCAGAAAAGCTAAACAACAACATAGAATCACGAGACTCATAAAACTCTGCCTCTTTTTTCTTTCAATATACCTTTTTTTTTCCTTATAATTAATCAAAAACCAAAAACTCCAAATAAATCTCTGTACCCACCAGCCCTCTAGCCCCTCTTCTTCATATCTCCCATCTGCCTTTCTCAACTGATTTTCTGTCCTATATGCATTTTCTTACAAAAACAAAACAAAACAAAAATGACGGTTTCGTTTCTGTCGACGTAAAAATTTAGTCTTCCTAAACTTTACTATATTATAATTTGGTTTTCCTACTTTAAATTTTGTAACGATCGAGTTTATCGTGAACCACATTGCTGAGTTTAATGAGACTTTGTATATACGTCGATCGTGAAAAAGTAACTTTTATCGGAACTAAAGTTGAACAAATTTTATACTGTAGGGACCAAAATGGTATTAGAAAAAGGCCACATTGGAGTTTTTAACTTCAGCTTTTCTATGCTGCAAATATTATAGTTTGAATGGAAGAGAGCCTCAGATCTCTGTCTCAGGACCCGCCATGTTCACTTCATGCAAATGCACTGCAGCCATGAAATAATAATAAACAAACATATATATATATATATATATATATATATATTTATAAATTTTGTAAATTTACTTTTTACTATAATATCCTCCTCTGCTCCCTCTCTCTGAAGTTGACACGTGTTCTTTTTCTACAGGTCACTTCTTTTCTTTCTTTTAAACTAATAATAATAATATGTGTGTGTATATATATATACAGCTTCAGTCCAGCCAATTTGCCTAACTTCATTTGAGTTTCTTCCTTAAACCTTGTTCTTTACAACTCAAGTCTCTTTCTTTCTCCATTACTTCTACATTCTGAAAGTGCAATTTTTGTCTCTTTTCCTCCTATTTTTGTTCAAGTTTTACATGGAATTCAATGGGGTTTTCATTGTAATGATTTGGGTTATAGCCATTTTGTTTGTGGAGAATTCAAGTACTGTAAGTGGAAGATACCATTTTCATAAGGGTAAAAAAGATGAAGATTCCCCTGTTTCTTCACCACCAGAAAATGCAGTTCCTTCAACTCCAGCTCAGCCAGTTCCTTCAGTTCCATCTGATCCTTATCCTAATGATCCCAGAACTGGAAATTCTACTTCTGAATGTGTTTTTGATGTTACGGATTTTGGAGCTGTTGGTGATGGCTGTACTGATGATACTGCTGCCTTTAAGGCTGCATGGAAAGCAGCTTGTGCTGTTGAATCTGCTACTCTTTTAGTTCCTTCTGATCTTTGCTTTAAAATCACTTCAACTATCTTCTCAGGTCCTTGCAAACCTGGACTTGTGTTTAAGGTTAGCAATTCTATTTAAGTTTTGAATTTCTCGACTAATACCTCCATGCTGCACGTGCAGCCTGGACTACATTACATCTATCTCCATGCACTCCTTCAGTTAAGTGTCAATTTGAAATTAGACACTTAAGTGGGATGTAAGAGATAGGTGTAGCTCGAGATAAGCGAGATATACTTAAGTACCTTTCCATTTAAAATGAGCGGAAATTCATTCCAAACAGATGCGCATAGGTGCTTTTCTGTTTGGAATGAGTGGAAGTTCATTCCATAACAAGTTTTATATGGAAGTTGGGACTTATGAGTGAAAATGAAACGAAACAGGTGGATGGGACTTTGATGCCACCGGATGGACCTGAGTCGTGGCCAAAAGCGGATAGTCCAAGGCAATGGCTTGTGTTTTACAGGCTGGATCAAATGACATTGACTGGAAGTGGAACCATTGAAGGGAATGGGCAGAAATGGTGGGAGTTGCCATGCAAACCACATAGGGTACCTACATTTGCATTTATTTCACTTCATCATTTCCTTTGTTATTGAATGTCTCTCCAATTTTCAATCCAAGGCTTAAATTTCCCTTTTTCAGGGTCCAAATGGGTCAACTCTCCCAGGACCATGTGACAGCCCTGCAGTAAGAAAAAACACAACTTTGCTCTTTAATACTTCCCTCTTCATTTACTATATATATATTAATCAGAAATGCTGACTGAATTTTGGTTTTCTGGTTTTTTTTCAGTTGATAAGATTCTTCATGAGCAGTAATTTGGCAGTGAATAGTTTGAGAATCCAAAACAGTCCAATGTTCCATATGAAATTTGATGGGTGTGAAGGAGTTCTGATAGAAAAGCTGTCAATTTCTTCCCCAAAGCTCAGTCCCAATACTGATGGAATCCACATAGAGAATACCAAAGAGGTTGGAATATACAACTCCATGATATCCAATGGTATGAAACAATGGTTTAGTCTTGCCCACTGAATTTCAATTGTTATGAAATAGAGAATCAAAGATACTATAGAGATCATTACATGTTTTTCTAACAACGTATTGTCCCGGATAGAGAAAAAATATCATATTACAAATTTCTACAACATCAATAGAGTTAGAGAGTTTATATATGGCACATCCCTCTAAACCTGAGGACAAAATCGGAAATAACATAAATACAAATACCATTTAGGTTTCGAGAGACAAATACTGATCAACGCACCCCAACACGTTGCTAATTTATGATTTGCAAATACAGGCGACGACTGCATTTCAATTGGGCCTGGTTGTGCCAATGTGGCCATTGAAGGGGTTACTTGTGGGCCTAGTCATGGAATTAGGTACCAACAATGCCAATTCAATTTCTCTTGAATGTGAAAATTTCAATCTACAATTATTTGTTTATCGCCACCCAACAGAGAGTAATCGGTTGTTCTATGTTTGATTTTGGGAAAGAGCAGCATTGGGAGCTTAGGAGTCCACAATTCTCAAGCATGTGTTTCCAACATAACAGTAAGAAATGCAGTGATCAGAGATTCAGACAACGGATTGAGGATAAAAACATGGCAAGGAGGGTCGGGATCAGTGAGCGACATCTTGTTCGAGAACATACAGATGGAGAATGTTAGAAACTGCATCATAGTTGACCAATACTACTGCTTATCAAAGGATTGTCTAAACCAAACATCAGCTGTGTTCGTAAATCAGGTGTTGTACAAGAACATCAAAGGAACTTACGACGTAAGGAACACTCCAATTCACTTCGCTTGCAGCGACTCAGTGGCCTGCACAAATATTACAATGTCTGAAGTAGAGCTGCTGCCACATGAAGGAGAGTTGGTGGAAGATCCTTTCTGTTGGAATGCATTTGGGATTCAAGAGACATTGACCATTCCTCCTATTGATTGCTTGCAAGAGGGAGAACCACAGAATGTTGCTGAGACTTCAGAATATAGCTGCTAAAAGTGTTTCAGTGCAAACCCATAATAAGAATAATAATACTGTATACAGTCCTCCCCACAGCAGAACCACACAAGAGCCATTTTATGTAAATGGGTCTTGTTTGTTATGGCTTAGGCTCCAACTCCATCCCTTTCTGGGTTCATTTTTTGATCCTCCCATATTGAGTGATGTGATGATCCTCCCATATTGAGTGATGTGATGCCCTATTGTAAAATTATGAATAGAAATGCAGTGCTATCGGTTTCGAACCGTCTGAGTATGTATCTTGTAATTTATATTTTATACAACTAAATGCACCTTTCTGTTAGAAATTTGCTTTAAATTTTTTACATCCAAAAAAAATATCAAGACTGTACTGATAAAAAAATGCCAGAAAAAATGAAATATAGAACTTGATAATATTTGTAGAGCTACTCCCAATCTCTCTAAAGATCATATTTGTTCCTCCGGAAAATCCCACTGACACAACGAAGCCTACTTGTCACAAAATCCTCTTCGAAAAACGGATGGAGAAAGAACTCTTCGATCATCTCTTTGTCCTATACGATTGCCCTATATTTAACTAGTATGCTAAAAGCTAAAAAAGAGAGTCCAACCTAATAAAACAAAGTCGTAGATCCAATAAAAATATGGGTCACTAGACAGAGAAGGATTTGGTAAGCACCAAAAGAACGAGCTAAAAAACGAAACCAGTGGAGTTGGGACTAAAAAATGAGCACTCCATCTGCTCGATCTATGGCAAGAGACTGGCCGTCGTTTTAGAGCAGTTGGATGTTAATTGAGATGCACGAGTGAGTCAAGTGACTGGAAATCTTTAAGCAATCAATACAAAAATAGTCTGATAATGGGCGGTGTATTAAATATTAATATTATTAGAACAAGCAGATGAGTTGGACATTGTCACTTCTTTCTGTGCATGGAATTTCTTACACCCTGCAAAACACGGACGAACTCATAAAATATAGAGAAATCAAAACTTGCTATGCCCTCAGCATCTCCACTCTGATTCAGTTTTGAAGATGACAAACAACGAGAAGATGGATTCTGACAAATAACCAAATCAAAACCGCCATATTTCGTAATCAACTTGTTAATCTTGTTGCTTGTTAGTTTCTGTATGTCCTCTATCTGCTCTAGTTCCCCAGTTTGTCCACTACTGTGCCACCATTTCTTCAAAATCCTTCTCTTTGCTGCTGAACTC
Organism: Cucumis cinereus; assembly: GCA_037974625.1. Lineage (NCBI taxonomy): Eukaryota > Viridiplantae > Streptophyta > Magnoliopsida > Cucurbitales > Cucurbitaceae > Cucumis > Cucumis cinereus. Next base: position 14,879,663 of record JBBPDJ010000003.1, read on the forward strand.
TCAACCGAGATCACGACTTTCAAACGAATGCCAAGACGGTGCAATGCGATTTCCGCCCCACCAATTCCACTGAAAATGGACAACACAATCAATCCTTCTGAGAACATGGACTTCAAAACAGATAGATGATAACCCAAAGCGTCTGTCTGAAAACAATACTTGAGATATTGAAGTCTTTCTATTGGGCTACTTTCAGCATCTTGGGTGTGATTTACTGGGTAGCCGAGCACGCACTCTAGCTGTTCAGGATCTACAGGAGCCAGTTTGAACTGGCTGACCCAAATAAGGTTCAAAGCTATGCAATGATGAAGAATATCTCTCTCCTGATGAGATGAGAGACGACCGTGAGAATCAGTCAACGTCTTTGTGAGCCTATCACACAGCTGAGGTACTCCTCTAGTGTCAGAATTGATGCAGCTCAAATACTTTCTTGTATCCCAGGATGGCCACCATTTTTTTGTACATGTAGCATCTTGGATGGTCATCGGAGGCGATGGAATGATGTGAAACCTGTTCTCACATGGAAGATTGTGCACGTAGCCTTCTGTTCTACTCAAAGCTGAGAAGGACCGAGTGTCCACGAATTCAGGCTCAACGGCATATAGAAACTTGGAAACTTTTTCCCAAGAATCACGAGAAATGTCCAAAACATTTCCATACAAGAAAAATGGAGGTTTAGCCACCACCTTATCAAGAGCTCTAGAAGGATTTGATTTTAAAGGTGGGCATGGAGGCTTAGCCACCAACTTATCAAGACTTATTGAGAGATTTAGTCTTGAAGATGGGGGGATGTCAAAGCTGGTGATGTCTGGATTGACTTTTGATTCCACCCATCCAGGACCATATAGGGAATTCATGTCATCAGCGTATTCTTGCTTTGGCCTTTTCCCTTTATGTTTATCCAAACGAGGAATAGGATTCAGAACGCCATCCATATTTTCTTCTTTTGGCCTTTTACCTTTCAGTATTGCCTCAGTGTTAACATTTCTTGGCAGAGGAACAACAGCTGAACTGGATTCTTCAGCTTTAACTTTAATCATATAATCTTCTGGAGTATATAAACCACCAATCCCGAATGAGCTTGGAGAACACTGCACAAAGCCATGAAAACAAAAGCAAGTTTTTAAACACTATGCGCTATGAAGTTTATAGTATGAGAAGTGGGGAGGCAATACCGCATACATAACACTGGTAGTAACAGATGATTGGCCGAGGCCACATAATATAAGAATCAACTCAGTTTTTTTCCTCAGAGGACCAATCACAAAATAAGGAGGAAATTTCTTTTTTTAGACTTTATTTCTAACTCCAAATAACATTTTATCAACAGCGCAGGTGGTAGGAGCAATAGAATAATTGCAATCGAACAGAGTTAACGAAGCGATTCTAGAAATATGAGAGGTTGACTCAAGGGAATGAACAAAATGTGAAGAAGCTGACAAAATTTGGGATTGTAGAATTCTTTTTCGATTTTCTTCTTTTTCTTACATTTTTTTCAGGAAACAGAAAATTTTAATTGATGAGATGAAATTACAAAAGAATTTCACCAAAAGTTAGTAGAAGTAAGAAAAGCTTGATAAACCTGTTCCTTTTCATTAAGAATGCAAGAGTTTTGTTCGAAGACCAGAGAAAAGCCACGTAAAATTCGGCTAAAGAATCTTCTCCTTTTTGAAGGGATGAACACTAGACAAGAGAGAGGATGTCTCTAGTATTGTAGAACTTTTAGAGTCTGGTACTCATTGCAAGCTCTTGGGAAATGTATGGTTGACTTCATGTTGGAATGTTGGGAAGGGAAAGAAAAATATATAACTTTCTAAGACTAGACGCCAGACGGAAGAGGCCAACAAAGTTTTGGATAAAATTAAATATTTTCTTGCAAGCTCTTCCAATTTTAGCATTTCTTTGGTCTCTTTTGAATAGCAGATTTTCCATCATTAGTCTTCTATTAGAAAAAGAGAAAAAGGTTTAAGAATTTGAATCATCGGTGATTCACAAATTCGACACATGGATATTATCCCTGTTCTTAGGTAAATGTGTTTTAGGGGTATTTAAAGCCAACAGATAAGAACCAAAAAGAAAGATTACTAAGAAGGTTTAGCATAAATACTTCAACTAACAAAGTTCAAGTGTAAGAACCTTAACATCCCCAGGGTAGTCACTAGCAATTCGACCTGTAACAATGGAATCGGCAAGCTCCGAGACTTGAGTTTCAGATCCTGAAATATTGATGCTAGTCAATGGCTTAAAGTTAAGCATGAGAAAGGCAACACCCAGTTACCAAAAAAAAAATCAAAGGTGAACTGGATGAAAAATCAGCCTCCTAGAGCAAAATAAACAGATAATCCCTTAACATTCGATGCAAATTGAAAGAACCAAACAATATAACTAGAAAATAGGACGACCACTAATCCCGTCCAGCAATGTGCCATGCTATTACGAGCCGTTGCTTACCAAACTTTTCAATTGCCAAAGAAACCTCATTCTCAGAGAAGCCCATTTCAAGCAACCGAAGTGTCTTCTCCATTGTCACAAACAAGGTTTCTTCATTTTCCTGAGAAAGAATGCCTTGCATTAAGTGGCATTACTGGAAAAGGGTTGAAACAGCAAATCCAAGACTAAAAGTTCATGCTAGTCTAAATATGGTAAGCACAATGCAAAAAGTAGACTGCTAAGAAAATTGATCAACTTGATCAACTCAGTAACTAAAAGCCATTGAAAAAAAATAAAAACAAAGCTCAACAAGTCTATAAGATGAAATGCAGTGTATGCACAACATCCATGTCTTTTTATGATGAGAAGTATAACTTTTATTATGACATCGCAAGCCACAAGTGAGATTATGACATCTTTAAACTCATAATTCAAAATCCAATGCCTTTTTCAAACCCCAATTAGGTAAAATAGCTAAGCCTCCAACAGTTTTAAGATAGCAGTCACACGAACTCAAATAACAAAAATCAACCTCCTTTTTCAATTCATTTCTAAAGAATGTAACATCATCTGTTTCCTTCTCCAATTTTATAGCGATCTGTGCAGCAATGATAAAATCCACCAATTCATTAAGGGGAGCATCTCCACCTGAAATGCATTATAAGAAATCCTCATGGCCTCATAAATATTTGGCTATAACTTCAACCAAGTTGGCTATTGCAAAATGTACTGACCAAGCTTATCAATCGCAAAGTCAACTTCATCCGCAGAAAAGTTCATCATTAACAAGGATGCTTTATTGGTATCATTAGTATGATAATAATCATCAGCCTCCTGCAATGGATATCACAATCATATTAATCATCAGCCTCCTGCAATGGATACAGTAAGCTGAACAGTAAAAAGAAAATACTGTTAGGTTTCAGACCTGCAATCAGTAAAATCCAAAGAATCCCAAATCCAAACAGAGATGATCTCTCTTGTTTGGATATTTATATATATTCAAAGGGAAATTCTCAGCACACTGTGAACTAACAAGGACACAACCAGAATGTAAGAAGAAGGATTACAAGCAAAAGTATAAACAAGAAAACTATAACTCCCAACACAATTCGAGAGAGCTGGCATTCCCTCAACTTCTTCAGCCTTCAGCTTCAGAATCCATAAATTTTCCTCTCCTCTCCAAATTCCCCAAAACCCTTCTTAAACCTTCCCAATGGTCCCCACACTAACCGAATTCATTCCACGTCCCAACTTTCATTTGTCTCCAGCAAAATTCCTCTCTTGCCCTTTCAAGAATATGTATAACAAATTGGGGGCCTCACAAATACTTGAAAAAACTTTTAGATATTTGCATCCTTCTATATTGATAAAAAAACACAAACAAGAGAAGAAAAAAATACAGTGTACCCGAACGAAAAAGATAAATTCAATGTACATTTTCAACAATTCTGATTCAAGAGACTATATATACTACACAGTAAAATAAGAGGTGTCAGTATGTAGGTTACCTCCTTTGGTATAACAACTGAAGAGATTTCATTGTGTGGATCCTTGTCATCAAATAAGCTATCTAGAGAATCTGATGATTCAGATTTTGATGTCCGTACAGCCTATTTCATGAAACTAAAGATTAGAGAAAATTTCAGATGTAAATTGTTTGGCCGTGATTATACTGCTGCAATTTAAGTCATTGAAATTTGATTCATAAGTTAATTGCCTAACAAATCTAACTGTCCATGAATAAAAACATCAAGATATTTTAATGATTAATGAAACTAAACATTGTTTCCAAAACTTTGGTTGTCCAGTTAATCTAAGAGCAGATTTATATATATTGAGGACAATATAAAGAAAGCTTTACAACACCAAAACAATCAAAAGTTTACCTGCTTATGACAGATTGTAGAAAAATGTGAAGGATTACTGCCCTTTTTACCACTTCGTAAGCCCTCAAGAGAATCTGATGACTGAGGGATTGATTTTTGTTCTGCCTAGTCAATTAAAGCAACTCATTCACTTTTCCAATGAAGCTTTAATGCTAACACATAAAACCAGTAACCACAAAAGGTTGAAAAATATAAGAAGTTAATAATAACAAGAACAATTGATTACACAACTAAAATTGGTTTCACAAGACTAGCAATATCAATAAGACTGCAATAGGTTCTTAAAATGAGGCTGATCTCTGGGCTACTTACCGAATATGTAGTCAGGGTATTTAATAACAATTCTACATCATCTTCACCTGGATTTAAGACAAGATATAACTCTTAGTGAAGATTACTATCACATTCTAGACAATTTGGAATTTTTGGGGTCAATTACATTTTAATGAAATTTTTCCTCGAGTGTTGGAGAAAAATCATGGGGTCAACCTTAAAGGATAAGGTTCTCTCTTCTCAATTTTCTAAAGAGAAAAGTTGAAGAATGTAATTTAGCATTGTATTGTTTCCCAACAATTAAAAAGGAATAATTTCAGTTCTGAAGACATGTACCATTTTTTTCAATCACTGTATCAACCAGGGATGGCAGGAACCCCATATCTACGAAGAATGTCCTTATATTACTTCCAGATGAGCTCGCACCACTGTCCTGAAATTTATAAGAACTGAAAATTTGAGCAAATTCATTTCTTTAACCTTTTCCATACTAGGAAATGCAATAAATGTTAAATGCATATTACGATTCGATACGACAATACTCCAAATATTTAATCCATAATCCTAGGCAATAAACTGTATTTTCTTTTTTTTTTTTAAATGGATGAGGGCTCAAAGTGACAAAAACATTTGAAACGCAAGTGTGAAGAGACCTAGTAAAGATAGTTTAGCAGTTTATTTTGAAATAAGTCAGAGATGTACGTACCCCAACATGCCTCGAGTACATCCGATCAGGAGGCAACCTGAAATCAAAGACCTCTTCCTTTGGTACAGTAGGCTTATTGCTAGCCTAAGAAACAGAAGTAACAGCACATTTATGTTGATGGACGTCCATTTAAGTTTCCAAAGAGACTACAGTATCTTATCAATGTACATACCATAAAGTTTTGAAGTAGTGATTCGTCTGACTAAAAGTAGCTTCAAACTTCGCCTCAGGAGCTAAACTGAGTTTTCTGTGGCTCTGTAAAATAATAATCACTGATGGTCAAAAAACTGAACAATGTTTGGACCACGACCTTAAAAGTAGAAGGCAAAGCATTCTGAGTCTTGGCTAGAGGCTTGACACTCTCTAGCCCCTCGGGTCTAAAACAGTTAGATGCATTAATAATCAGTAATCTAATCACCATCATCATTTATTCTAATATGAGATTTCAACGTGACCTGAAAACTTAAATTATAAGTTGAGTTTTTTCTTTTCTTTAATTCTCTCTTTTTTCTCTCTTTTTTGGGGGGGCGATAAGAAGAAATGAAATTACAAAAAAGAGATAACCCCTCTCCAAAAGAAATTAAAAATAAATAAATAAACACTTGGATTACTAGGGTAGATAAGTTGCAGCTGGTTCTTTGAAATGGTTAAAATTACTCTTGTTATGTTCAAAATCAATCTAAAATATGTTTTCAATCCTTCAAAACCAACTTTGATGGTATGAAAACATCATTTGAAAGAGTAAAGCCGAACGTCAACTTGATTTTGAATAATTAAAGACATGTTTTGGGGTGACTTTAAAACTGACAAAATCACTCTCGACCATTCACTAAGTAGTGTACAGCATGAAGCTCGCATACCACGTGGCAATAAAGTTCGTTTTTTTTACTACTGTTTGAGGTATTTGGCTTAGATCCACTGAGCAGGTTAGAAGGCCTCTTTGTGGGCGTCTATTACTAGACTTTTTAAAATTATGATCCTTGACGAAGGGCATTTTTTGTTTTTTTGTACGCCCTTTTTCTTTCATTGAAATCTTGGTTTCTTCCAAAATAAATAAAAATGAAGCTCACATACCACAAATCTGAAAACTTTATTTCCCTACATTCAACATTTGCAATAAATCAAAACCCAAAAGAACAACCCTCATAAGTGATGAAAACAAGTTGCATGCAGAGCCAAGTCACATTCACAATTACAACCCTCAGAAGCCACACATCAAATATTTCACACAATCAACTAAGAGAGTAACAAACAAAACCCCAACCCTTTTCACACCATTAAAAAGAACAAGAAATGAGCTAAAACCTCGTGCAAGATTCGAGAAATAACGAAATAATCAGAACTTCACTACAGTAAGAACAGGAAATTACATTCTATCACTTATTCGTCAACAATCAACAGTCTCAAAATTGAATTAATTAACAAATTAAAAGAAACCAAAGAGGGAAAAAGAGTATGAACCTGAACCGGAGCTGCGACCGGAAAATGCCGGGAAAGAAGAAAGATTTGGGGTTTGGGGTTTGGAGTTTGGTGTTTTTGAAAGTCGAAGTTTGATTGATGGGCTTCGGGAATTTAAGGTTCAATGCGGTAGTGCGTAATCCAGGAATTCTAAACTCATCTGATGGACGCTTCAGGGTTTCACTTGATTTACACGTGGCATCATCTCGTGATTTTTCTACTGACAACAGTGACAAGTAATCCACGTCACAACTCACAATACTAAGTTTTGAGTTTTAACGGTCAACCGTTTCTCCGTCTACGATTATTTTAACTAAAATAAGAAAAATCGAGTTTAAATTATAATTTTATAAAAAATTATTACAATGATAAAACTATTAGAAAAATATATATAAATATCTCAAAATTTCAGATACTATCATTCTATCAATGTCCAACATTGAACAGAAGTATATTATTGATAAAATTTAAAATTTTGTTATATATTATAAATAGTTTGGTTTATTTTTCTATATTTGAAATGTTCTTTTATAAATAATTATTTGATTTTTAGTTTTTTTGTTTTTAAAATTTGAGTATGTTTTCTTTCCAAATTAAATTTATCTCGAATGAGTTGAATTAATAGGCAAATTTTAAATTAAGAAATATTTTTTAAAAGAAACTACTCATTTTCAAATTTCAAAATGTAGCTTGATTTTTTAAAATATTAGATTAAAAAAATAAAATAAGACATTTAGAGGTGACAGATATTTGTAAGTATAATTGCAAAATGAGATTGAGATATCTAATTTTTCATCAATTTTAAAAATTTACTGATCACCAAAATGAAAAGGTAATTGATCACTGTTTAAAAGAAAGGATAAAATGGGGGATTTTCTTATTGTAAGTTAAAAGGAAATGGGGATTCGTAGGAGGGAATGGAAGAGAAAGTTGGAGAAAATGTTACCATAAATGATGAGACAAGAACAAAGAATATGTTCTTGCTTCCATTTTAATTTTCTCTTTTTTAGAAAAAATAAATAATAAAAACAGTGCATTGATACACTAAAAATATACAATTTTACATTATTTAAATCACAAAATCCAAAAATCTATCCATTTTCTCAACTTAATTCTCAAGCTATGTATACCAACCTATAAAATAAACAAATCAAATCAAATATAATCAAAACAAGAAATTAAAAATTTTATGTGAGATCTACTAGTAATAATATTTGTAATTCAATCTCATTACAATTGATCCATCAATAAAATTTCTTCGTAACTACACTACTTCCATTATCGTCTGGTTAACAGGACTTCTTTGAGATTCTTTTAGCAGTTCAATTTCGAGACAAATTTTCACATCATATTTAAGATGGGACGGGAAAATAAACAAAGCAGAGGTGATAATACATTTGGAAATTTTCAATTGATTTTAGTAAACATCAACATGGCACAAAGAAGAAACCCATAAAAGAAAGAAAAAAAAAAAAAAAACCCCACCAATTACTACATCAGAACATTGCCCAAATAAACGAAGATAATTGCGATAACCAAGAAATACCAAATAGCATCTTCAAATCAAGTAAAACCATGGGACTTCTTTTTTTTCCTGAGACCACCCGAAAACATTCATGTATACCCGTTTTTAATATATTTCCATCATTTGTGTTGAGACCCTTTTTTGAGGAACGCATCTTCTTTGTCAAGCTGCAGGGCTTTAGGATCGAGTGGAATCGTTCCCACGGTCAAAACACCGGAAGTTTCGGAATTATATCCGTTAACTTTGATTGGCATTGATCCTACAGTGACAACGTCAGTAGGGTTTAGGGAATTTGTATCACTAGCAGCAGCTGGTGTAGCACCCCCTAAAGGATTTTCAACCACTTTCGGGCTGATTTCAAGTGACTCCATCTTCAATGTCGATGTAACATCAACTTTTCCTTCGGCATTGGGCTTTGAATTTTCCTTCACTACCACAGCACCAGCATTACCAGGGTTTGAGTAGACCTGCTGTTCGGCTCTTGTGGCTACAATCCTTTCCAACACCCTTGGACCATCATTGGCCTTGTTGAGATTCTTATCCTCTCTCAAAGGCAGCTCAATAACACAATTTAGCTGTCGAGTATGATCTAATGCAGGTACAAAATAGGGACGCTCAAGCCTTCTAATAACCAACCGCGCTTTCTCTTCCTGCATGATCTTCTGACGGTTTTCATAATAAATGAAGTCGTCAAGTAAAGAAGTCTTTAACGTATGGCTCTTGAATAATTTAAGCATCTCCAAACCTTTTTTAAGTGGTATCTGCATATGAGAATATAATTAGTTAACATATTGTTTCGTAACCGCACAAATCAATTTTGCCAAATCTAACTAAGTTGAAATACAGGAAGTAGAGAAAGGCCAAGTTCCTAGCCACAAACGAGTATAATGGCTACCAAACCAAATTTTCAAAGAACAAGCCATCAAACTTCCCAAACATTAGCACTTAATTGCGCTACTAACTTGTAAACTGATGAAACCATTTTTTAAACAGAAGAAACACAGTATGAATGAAATTACCACCACCAATGGAGGATAAAAAAGGATCGCCAATTGTAAATTAAAGAGAAAAAAAACTATGACGTTTAAAAAGATGTGGACATGGAGCATTAAATAGAACCATATCCATTAAAAATAAATAATAAATAAATAAATAAAAACCCAAAGATGAGTTTTTATTGTTGAAGATCCACGCCTTTCTTTCAACACCAAAAGACCAGAAAAACTGATGAAATTTAAATATCCAGCTAGGAACATAAATTTTTATTTACATAGTTTCTTAAATATAAAATAAAATAGAACAGTTTCCACATCAAATAAAAAAGACCAAGTCACGAGGTTATGCTTGCCAAGTAAAGAAGATAACAAAGCCACTTACCTCTTGGGTATCTCTGCTGTTAGTAACAGGTTTATTTTCATTATTCTCCAAAATGACATGCCTAAAGTTGTTGTTAGGCACGTCTTTGATTATGTGCCACTTAACAGGGAAACTTCCATTCCATTTATCCTGCTGCCAAAAATCCATATCCTTGTTGAAGTCCACAGGACCAACCATCTCTGCTACACCACAAAACTGACCACTTGCATTGACCTAAATAGAAAATAATAATAATAAGGTTTCTTTTTAACAATAATTAAAAAAAAAAAAAAAATATCTACACTTCATGGCAAAAACCCACTAAAGGACAAAAACCCAATACACACAATTTTGTCATAGTGTAAGCATTTTGTCAACTTTACCACTTTCGACAATTTCTCTAATAATAATAATAATAATAATAATAACCCTCAAAAGAAAAAAACAACATATAATAACACGAAATCTGAAAAGAAACAATGAACTTACGGAGAAAAAAAGGAATACAGGACAGCTTCTTGATTTTGCTGAAACTATTCTCCGAGCATCTTCATAAGCAATATTAAGTTTCTTATTCCCGTTGGGAGTAGACGACCAAACATTATACTTAATGCTCTTGTGGACATCATCCTCACTGTAAGATTTTATTACAAAAAATTTTGCATCCGCATATTCAATAGGAAAATCATCCTTATTATACTGATCTGTGTAGATAATAATGTTTCCATCTGCATTACCATCTCCAGCCTTGGTTGTGTAGGCTTTCAGAGCCAGTTGGGTTTTAGATCTGCTGATTCTAGGACCTCGATTCTGCTCACTTAATGCATCTGAACTAGCATTTGCACTATCCAGAACTCTACCAACTTGAACCTTAGGCTGAAGTTTAGCGATCGCAGCTTGTCCATGAGCACTTGATCGAAAGTCAGAAAAGGCATTATTGATAGGATGAGGTCCTCTCAATTGACTATGTTGAGGAACAACCTTTCCATTAGATATGTCATCTACTGGTTGAATTGAACCATAAGCACCCCTACCCTGTGAGCATAATTTTTAATCCCAACAAGTTTCATTAATAACTGAAAGTGAAAAGAAAATTGCATACGCACACAACGCCTAATACATAAAACTAAATTAATAGATAATCAAAATCATATTCAACGTTAAACAAATCAAACCATAAGAAAAGGCATTCAGAAAATTCCTTTCAAGAGAGCACAAACCAATTACCTTCAACACAAGAAAAACAATTAATTTTACCTGATAAACACGTGATGAAACTGATGCAGCATGACCACCACTAGAAATACTACCAAGTGTTCCACTTTGCTTACTTGGACCAACATTAGCTCTTGGCACTTCTGATAACCTTGCCAAAGAATTTCTCTGGTCTAAAGCAGGTTTAGAGTGGTTCCTAGAAAAGCTTCCAGAACTCTCATTTTTTTGCATTCTTCCATTTCCATTAGATCTATTAATTGAAGGGTCGATGAAGTCGATGGAACTATTGGGGACAATATCTGGCTGAACAATAACGGGGACATAAGCAGGAGCAGTAACGGAGCTGTCATAAGAAGGAATGGTGTAAAACTGTTGGGCTCCTAGATATGGACCATCTGGTCCTATCATAGCACCATGTATGTAAGGATTATACGGATTGTATTGAGACTGTGCATATCCATAGCTTGGCGTATAATATACATAGGATGAATTCTCATTTTGAACACCCTGGAACAAGAGAGAAAAATGAGATCATAAAAACAAAGCTTAAAAACAATAAAATAGAAAATGCAGATATGCATTATTACTCACTGCGTATTGGACATCTGGACCATCTAAACCAAAAATCCGAGAATGGTCCTCCCATTCGCCAGGTGATTCAAATCCTATAACAGTCAAGACACATATGAGTCATCATAACATCATTTCAATTGCTACATCATATGTTCACGAAGATTACCTGTACAGTAATAACCATAATTGGCGGCAGTAGGATAATAAACACCCTGATCAAAAATAAACTCAGGGTTGGCTCCTTCATTGTACATGTTTTCACTTGGCTCAAGAAACAGATCAATCAAATATTGCTCGACTCAATGCCTCAAAAGTGAAGTCAAGATTCAGCGAATCTAGAGAACTTCTGAATCCAAAGCAAGGCCCAAAAGGAGAACAAAAGAAAAAAAAATTAGAAGTTGTATTCAAACGTACTCTATTCAAAACAAGCAGAAATAGAACACACCCACTTGCTATTCCAATTCCAGAATACTGTAACTAGGAAGCAAACAAGGTTGCCAAGCAATTCAATTACAGACTAGGATTTCTGACTTCGTGCAATCAAGAATCTGACTCCAATGATGATACTTTGAAATAAAGGTCTAAAAAAGCAAATGGTCCTACTTCTACTATTAACATAAACATCCACTAGAAAGAATATAAACTACTTCCCTGATAGCAAATAGCAAACAAACTCAAATGAACAAATTCTCCTAATTACCAACAAGCGAAGGTCAGCAGCTAAGGAGAAGAAGAGGGCAACAGTAAGTCGTTAAAAAAAGAGTAACCAACTAGTTGACTAAGCATCCAGATTAAAGACTCGTGCTTGACTCAAGTCCCTGAACATCAAAACCTGCCGACAACTAAAACTAATTAATACCACCATACTGGAATCTAAGTCAAACATCCACTTGCTCATCCAATACCTCAAGGAACACAATCACGTAATACAAAACAAACAAATAACCAAACCCCAATTGAATACGACAAGAACATAGCTCAAAATCTAAACATATCGAGTAAAATTCACCGTCGGAACAAAAAAACAAATAAATTCAAACTCCCAATTAGTCATCGAGTAATCAAAAATTCATAAACAAAACAGAACAGGGAAAATATAGATTAATTGAAATTTGAAAAGGAAAAGAGAAAGAGGGTGGTGGAAATAAAAAGTGAAGAGAGCAAGGGAGAAAGAGTGAAATACTACCAGAGAAAAGGTGATTGGAGCCATGGAGGAAAAAGAAACCCTACAGCAGTGGAGATTGAGAATGAGAATTAAGAAGAAAAATGAAGGAGACCCTGCAACATGGGGAAGGGATGAAGAAGAAACCCTAAACCGCGAAGGGGAAGAAGAAGAAGAAGAGGAGGAAGGAAGGAAGGAAGGAAAAAAGGGGGGAATTTGGAAGGGCGGTATTTTGCGTGTGTAAAAGAAAGCACAAGCAAGCGACGCGGAAAGAGGAGATTCCAAGCCTCTACGCAGCGTATCCAGTGCTTGACTAAAATACCCCTAATGACTTTTTCTAATTACCATATTACCACTGCTGACCAAATGGGCTGGGCTCCGCCGGAAAACACGTGGCATATGGTTTTTGGCTAAGAGAGGTATTTAAGTTTAGAGCAAATATAAATTTGGGATTTTTTTTAAGAATAATGATATAAAAATATATATATATTTGTCAATTTTGTTGTATCAATTTAAACCTCAAATTAATAATTATAGCAATTTAGTCATGAACTTTTAAGAATTGTATTAATTTAAACTTCAAATTAATAATTGTAACAATTTAAACTTGAACTTTTTTAAATATATCAATTTAAATCCTAAAATTTTTATAATTATATCATTTAATTCTTATAAACTGTTTTTATTTCGATACACTTATAAAAATTTAAATTGATATAATTATCGATTTTTAGGATTTAAATGGGTATAATTAAAAAATTTACAGATATAAATTGGCATTTGTCCTAAAGCTTAAGGGGGGAAGGAGGTCTAGAATTAAGTACAAAACAATGGAATTTTCCCACTTTTTTCCCAACCTCTCCTTTTTTGTCTTGTTCAGCAAGTAAATGAATTGTTTTCAATACATGATTGACACGTGTCTCCTCCCTCTTTTTTCTGTTTGTTTCCCAAAAAAATCAGGTTTTTTTCTTTAAAAAATCAAAATATATTATTAAGATTACCTATGTATGTACTCTAATATCCGGTACCTCAAAATATTTAAACAAAAAAATATCTATAATCTCGTAATATTGATACTAATTTCAGAATATTTTTCTTTTTTTCGAAAGATAAATAAAAAATTTATTATAAAATATTGGTGCCTACGTAGGAAAAATATCTAGTACTAACCCAGCATATACTATCCCATCTTGACATTGTCATTAAATGATTTATTAATTTATTATTTATTAATTGTGTGGAGAACACACATTCTTTAAATGGTAGTTTTGTGGCAAGTACTAGAAATTTATGTCCTCTACGCAGCTACAGCCCAGATCTTCCTAGAGGAGAAAGCCAACCAGGAGACAAAAAAATCTCAAATGTCCCTCTCAACATTGGACAAATCTTAGCTCAATTGGATTTAGTATAAGCCTAATGAAGCTCGAGTCCCCCTCAACTTTATGCTTTTTATATAATATATATAAAATATCAATATCAGAAGATAGCTCAGTGGTAAAACTGTCTTCTAGCCTCGTCTAGACATTTTTTTTTTCCAGATTATTTTAAGCCTCCGTCAACAAAATTTATTGATCATGTCTGTACTTGAGATCCAAAAGGTCTTGAGTTCAAATCTTTACCACGTCTTTACTTAAAAAACATCTTCAAAAAAATGAGAAAGAAAAACATCGGACAAAGCTGCAAAACGAGTAATCAAATTAGCAGTAGAAGGAGGAATAAAATTAAAGGTTGTATGGGTATTTATGGTCCAATCACCTATCTAATCATCCTCCCTCAGACGTTCTCCATCTTTCTCCAATAACACACACAAACACACACACCACTGTCTCCAATTCACACCCTACAACAAACCCTTTTCCATCATCAATTCATCTGGCCTTCAACCCCAATGGAGGAACCTGGCTGCATCTTCCAACCAATGCAGCAGTTTCTGTCATCCCACAAACCCCAACAACACAAACAACTCTTATACAGACACACAGTTGATCCACAAGCCTCACCATCAACATGTCACACACTGTTGGCACCACCAAACTCCACAATTGCTTCAAGATAACCTCCATCTCAACTATTCCCTTTGATCAGTTTTTACCCTTCCCTTGAGAAGCTTATGATTGGTTGGAACCATATTGTGAAACACAATTTGCTTCTCACCATTACATTTAATCAACTCTTTCTATAATTTCTTTTACATCTATCTAATGATGCAATACTACAACCCACATGAGCTAAACTTATAACTTAATTTTTTTTTTTTTAATTCAGCTTCGTTTAAAATTAATTCAAACCCTTTTCAGCCTACGTTTAAAATTAGGGAATAAACATTGGGTTTTTGTACGGATGACCCTCCGAACAAATTAAGCAAATTCAAATAGCAATAGTGGAATATAAGACTAAAGGTGTGTTTGGAAATGATAGTTTAAGTAATGATTTTAGAAAAAAAGATTAAGAGACAATTGGTTTTGTAAAATTGATTTCTAAACAATCAAATTTATATTAGGTAACAAACTTTTAAAAGTGATTTTCATATGTTTAAAATTGATTTTCGATCATCATGTTTGATACCAAAAGTTATTTTAAAACTATCAAATTACTAAAAGAATGATATTTTGGACATTTTTAAAACTATATAAAACTAGGTGGTGATTCTCGGTAATCATTTTTCAAAAATCGCTAGAGAGTTAATTATTCAAAAATCAATTTTGAATGATTTCTTATTTTTATAAAACCACTTGTCAAACACCATATTTTTGTACAAAAGTAATTTTGACTACTAAAAAAGTACGTTAAAATCACTATCAAACACACTCTAAAATACCAACGGGAAGTTAAAACTGCACGGCTCTACTTGTTTAGAGCATTCCAGCAAGAAGGAAAACACGAAGATTCCAGTCCACTCCAACTATATTCATACCATGATATGATGGAAAATTAAAAACAAAAAATAAACAAAACGTGGAGCCGTGTAACTCGCAAGCTTTAATTGAATATAATACCAAATCGGGCTATGAAATTAAATAAATAATGGATAAATCAATGTGCAATAAATAATGGATAAATCAACGTGCAATTTTTAAATATAGCAAAAAAGATTACAAATATTTACAAAATATCAAAATCTTTTTTGATCTATTACAATATATTGTAGATAGATTTTCATATTTTGTTATATTTATAAATATTTTAATTTAAAATAATTTCTCTAAATCAAAATAATATTTTTATTAGATTTTTATTTTTGTAAAACACAATACTAAGTGTTTGAAATGAGTTTTTCTTTTTCTTTTAAATGATTCGAATTTGTAATTATTATAGAATGGAGTAAGTGGAAAAGTTTATGCGAGATAATTAGTGTAGAAATAAGTAATTAGATTTTTTTACTGACCTAATTCAACCAAAGATAGGCGTCAGTGTTTCATTATATTTATGTTACAAGCTTTGTTTTTTATATTTTCAAATGTTAGGAATTTAATATTAATAATAATTTGGGATATAGAATTACAAATTTTGATGTTGTATCTATTTAAATCTAAAAGTAGTAATTGTACCGATTTACACTTGAATTTTTTACAAGTATATCAATTTACATATCCTTTGAAAAATATGCATGAAACTTATGATTTTTTAATTAAACTTCTAAATTATTATAAATGAACTCTTTATTAAAATTACATTTGGAAATCATTTTGTAATATGTAAACTTCTTCAGGTGTCAATTAATAAAGTAGACTATAATGGATGCATGTATAATTTTCAAAGAAAATCATATCCAAGAATCTAAATTGACTCGCTCGTACAAATTTAGAGATTTAATCGATAAACCTACAAGTCTAACACTATAGTTATTAATAGATGATGTCAATTAATACACTCCCGAAAGTTTAGGCCTCGTTTGATTCATGATCCAAAAATATTTTGAAAAGCAAATAATTTTATGAAAAACGAAAACAAATTTTTATTTTTCACTATATTCAAAAACACGTTTTGTTTCGATTTAAAATTTGTGTTTGGTTGTAAATTTGATAGTGTATCTCATGTCCCGATTCTAAAAACAAAATCTAAAACAAAGAAAATAACAATTTATTATTTTAAAAAATAAGTTATTTTGAGTGTTGTTTTTAAAAATTGTTTTTAAAAACATGAATAACAATCCCGTTTTAATTGTTTTTTTTTTGTATTTTTTGTTTTTGATAACATAAAACAAAAAATGAATCACGAACCAAACAGAGTCTTAGAATTTAAAATGATACAATATTGGTCCGTGATTTAAATTGATACAACTCTCTTAACAGTGTAAATTGATTTTTTTTTCTAATAATTTTCATGCAGGAAAAGCACAAAGTAAATATGTTTTCGAAGTACTAATAGATATAGATTTAATTTGAATATTTGAAAATATAGGGAGGAAAAAATTGATACTCTTTGTTTCTAAATAAACAAGGCCGATTGTGACTGAGGTCTATGCTCCAGATCTCAACTTAAAAATGGTTGGCGTTCCTTTACGCAACTTCCCACCCTAAACTACGACTATTTGAATATCTTTTTTAAAAAAAATAAAAAAGATAGTAATAAAAATAAAAATAAGAAGAGAAATTAAAGTTAAATGACAACTTCCGAAGATATTAACAAATTTAACGAAATATCACAATCTATTGTGATAGACCAAGATAGATATAGGTAGTAGTCTGTCGTGATCCATCGTCGATAGACTGATATTTTGCTATATTTTGTAAATATTTTGGTTCATTTAGTTATATTTGAAAACATTGATAATAATGACTAGGGAAGCTCTTATCCTATTTTCATTTAATATATAGAGAGACAGGCAAGCTAAAAAAAAAATTCCCATTGTTAATTCGTTAAGTACGAAGCTTACCAATATGATGCACAGATATTCAACGGTTGATATGATTCCACGTACCATTATGTAAAGATCCAACGAGCATCAACTTTGACCTTTGACTTTGGGCTCTTCTCTTCAATCCTGAAGAATAAAACCAGTGTAATCAAAAGAATAACAGCACATTAATCACATACCTATTGAGGCAGTTCGAATAAATTACTATTACATAGGTCGACGATTCTACAGCTCAAAAGAAAGAAATCACATATAACTAATTTAAGGCTTAAGCATATTCATGCATATCACGTGAACCCAATCAAGAAATCAAGGGTTCAAATTCTTAGCGAAATCAATAAATAAATAATGAATAAATGTAACATACAAAGCACATATCTATAAATTAATGCATAGGAATGTCAAGAAAACTTCCAAAACTGTTGCCATTAATTCTTTTTCATCCAAGCTCTGAATTTTGGCAATTTTCCCTAATAATCTTTACCCAGACGGTCGGAGAAACGCAGTATAATCTGGATATGCATTCAAGAATCTCATTGGGAGATCTGATGGCCACCCCTGTCCTTGAATCAGGATGGGGTGATATTTCTCCAATAGAGTGTATATGATCCTTCCCTCATCAACCTCTTCATAACAACCTGCATTTCACCATGTTAAAATTTCAAACTAGTACTCGAAACAGATCCCATGTATTACGAACTCAATGCGTGCTACCACACTTAGCAAATCGTTTTGAAAACCTTGAAAAAAATAATAAACATCCCAGGTAAATGACTTGTGATTTTGAAAGCGAAGAACAATATAGGGCATGTAAACCCGAATACAACATAAAAGTTAAGGGTTTAAACTTCAAACATGTGATGTAATAGCAAAGAAATTTGGTTTATAGACAATGCATTTAGTTCCCTTTTTTACTATGGGGTGTGTTAAAAAAATTACGTAAGCTCTTGAATCGAATATCAGAATAATGATGTAAAAACCACCTCTGAAGTATGATTGTAGGTGTAATTACATCCTCCAATTATAGAAAGTAGGCCCTCAAACTTCTACCAGTGTTATATTTGAACTCTCAAACTTACAATAGTTGTAAAAATTAGAATCCTAATGATAAAAATTAAACTCTCAAACTCATACAATTGTTACAATTTCTAAAAATATGTTAGTTTGAGAGTCCAAACACTTGTATAAGTTTGAAGGCTCAATTTTTAGAACTGAAAATTTAAGAATACAATTGCAACTACCACCGTACTTATTACAATTTTCTTTAGAGTAATAATTTTGAAATTGGGATGACGAAAATAATTACAAATAGAACAATTCTATTCATGTTGTGTTGTTTCCATCAAAATTAAGAATTGATTGTGTTAACACGGTGCCCACCAATCCAGAATAGTATGTGAAGATAAAAGTCTATTCCAGGAATAGGAAAGATTAGTTTCATTTGCAATATGTAGATGAACTTCAGTTAAAACCATCCTAACTTGATGTCCTCCACAAGTTATCAAGAAATTAACATTTAATACACTAAAATAGAATTAATGTACTTACCCAATTCAATATCCTGATCTTCATCTTCCACATTCCCCTCTTCAATAAAAGTAGAGTTTTCCAATTCAATAGCAGCTTTTGCATACCTATCCAGAAATTCTTCTTCAGTTTCTTCAAGCTCATCAGCGTCAGAATCCTGAAACACATCCGAATGTGTTGGGGACGTAATAATTAGTGACAAATATTATTTGTGGGAGTATGAGTATATGTGATATTTAGCACACGTGTTGAAGTCAAACCTCATCATCCTCTGTTTCGTCATCGTCATCGTCCTCCTCCTCCTCTTCATTTTCGTCAGATTCTTCTTCCTTTTCTTCTCGCACTTCTTTCAGCTGTATAGATGCCTCCATCAATGAACCAAAGCACTTCCACAGAAAATCGTCTCTGGGCTTTTCTAACTCAATTATTCGTTCTACCACCTTGGCAAATGTCATCACTGAATAACAAGAAAAAACGAAATTTCACTGGGTAGTACAAGTTTAATGTGAATTCTGAACAATGTTATATTTGAAAATAAATATGTGTACTATACTATTAACATAAAAGCGCAAACAACAAT
This sequence comes from Cucumis cinereus, assembly GCA_037974625.1. Classification (NCBI taxonomy): domain Eukaryota; kingdom Viridiplantae; phylum Streptophyta; class Magnoliopsida; order Cucurbitales; family Cucurbitaceae; genus Cucumis; species Cucumis cinereus. Next base: position 14,899,215 of record JBBPDJ010000003.1, read on the forward strand.
CAAGAGGGCAAACTAAGAAATTCAACTTGCAATGGATAAGTAAAGATCTATATGTTTAAATATTGAAAACTTGTTTGGTATTTTGGTTTCTAAAATGATTTTCAGAACAAAAAAAAAATCGTGGAAAATAAAAATTGTCATCTATATTTCTTTCATGTTTTTTTGTTAAATTTCCCATCTATATAAAATTGTTAACTATTTTATCATAGCTTCATTCAAACATGTTAAAATTTAAATTAAAATGTAGAAAATAAATTAAAGGAAACTAAGATACTTTCCCGCATAGTTCGAAACTAACAATAGAAAATAGTTTTTAAAAAGTACCACTTAAAATTACATCCAAAGCCCCCCCAACCTTGAAATGCAGGAGCGCAGCTTTCTTTCTTTCTTTTTCCTTTTCCTTTTTTTTTTTTTTCAATCACTCATAGAAAATACTCTTCTATTCAAAATTGTTTCAGGGAATTGGAGACATATTTTCGAGCACCAATATCATATTAGGGATAACATCCCTTGCTACCGTCATTATTGTGCAACCACTTAGAATCCATCTTACAATTTGACCAAGATGGTATCATGAACTGTTAACCAGAACAGCCAAAGTTGCAAAACAAATTAAAAAAAAAAAAAATTGACTGCTAGTTGTCTCAATCCTACAATGAGAAAAAGTTGCAAAACAAATAAAATAAAAAAAATTGACTGGTAGTTGTCTCAATCCTACAATGAGATGAGACATTTGACAAAGCCAAGTTGGTACAAGCAAACACATCAACACGGTTTCGAGTTAGCCTTTAGACTGGCCATGTTCGAGAAAAAATCATGGCACCGCACGGTTGAAAAGTGCTGACCGTGACACTAGTTGGTTGTACACAATTTTTTCCAGCCCAGCGTGATGGTCCAACCACAACTTACCGTGTGGCAAACTTTATTATTATTATTTTAATATTTTAGCTCTTTTTTATGTTGTTTCGTCGGGCTGGGCTAAAAAAATTGGTACAACTCAGGCAGGAGGTTACTGGTAAGTATAAAAAAAGGTTTTATTTGTGATAAATTCAGGAGAACAAAAAAAAAAAAAAAAAAAAAAAGAGGTAGGGAAAGCCACTGACCAATCAACTTTATCTCCGATTCTGCAGACAGACCGGGTGCAAAAGAGCTGCTACAGAGATAACCCATGGCTGAGACCCAGACAGTGAAGCCTCCTCCATTAAACTCCTCCAAAATTCTTTCTACAGTATCAGGATGACAGATATAGCATGTTGATATGGAAAGCAATAAAGGCTTCCACAATGCACTGGGTTTGCTTTGGATTTCCCTAAAACGGGAAAATGATGTCCGACTAAATGTGACTACTAGCGACTCCTTAACACCTTCCGCTTCAAATGAGTAATTTGGAACATTCAATAACATATGAATACACGAACAAGCTTTCCATGTAGCAGATGTATATTGTGAGATTGCCTGATTAACGAAAGCTCCAATGCTTTCTACAATAGACCGTAGAGGCACTGGTGGAGCTGGAGGAGATGGTGCTGACTTCACAAAAAAGTTCTTCAGCGCATATTTGCGATTTAATCTAACAACTTCCATAATGCAATTAAAGACTGAGAAATCCTCCGACTCTTCCCAAGAATGCCAGTCAGCAATAAGATCAGCCCAAACTGATACTAATTCAGATATTTTAAGCTCTACAATAGTATTGCTCTCTGTAACAGACAACATGATGAACTGAAGCAACCTTGATGAATGATCTATGCATGATGGAGGGGGCAAGAATTCCCGATCGTCATCCATTTCCTCGGACTTCTGAAAATTCATAATGAGCAACAATACAAAATAGAGCATAAACCGAATGAGAAATATCGAATGACACTCTTCACTCTCAGTTACTACCAGCCTAAACTTAACCAAAGTTTTATCGATATCCAAAATAAAGAAATTGCCTAGTCTCTCATTTTTATGCCTATTGCTTTTTTTTTTTTTTTTTTTGAAATGGAAACGATAATATATTATTAATAATATATAGCTTGAGTACAAAAGGATTATACAACAAGCAAAGTAGAGATATAGAGGTAGGATCAGAGGCGCACCCGGACATCTCAACTAGGTTGACATCCCCTTAGCGTCCGCATCATATCCGAAGCAAAATAATGAAAGACAAAATTTGTCTTCCATCTAACTATCATGGTAATGGATAAAAACTAATACATGTAAATGAGGGGTTACAATGAAAGCCATAACAAAACATAGCCAAATAGAACAGAAAATAGTAAAACTAGATTAAGGCAGGGCAGAATGGTGTAAGGATCTTCACAGCCTTATTAGATAAGGATCTTCAAGGGAGAGTGATGAAAGCATGCTGGTTCAAAATAATATCTTGGATGGAGAAATCTCTGAATTCTTTATTTAAAGAACACCAAGAGGAAGCATTCAACCGAGCTAACTCAAATCTATCAATTCAAGAGGAGGTTTTGTTGTGAAATACTCTTTGGTTTCTTTCAAACCAGATTTCTGTCAATAGTGCCTTAACTGCATTTGCTCACAATAAACATGTCGTATTTTTAAAACTAGGCCCAACTAGCAACTGAATGATATTCATCTTATGATCCTTGTCGAAGACCCAACTTAAACAGAATATCTGTAGGAGTTTTTATGCCTATTGCTTATGAAAAAAGATTTGTTCATGTTATTTATAGACCATTAATATATCTATTCGTGATAACTTTTTTTATCGCTGATAGACTATTTTATTGTCTATTTTTAGGAAACAAGACTTTTCACTGATAAAATGAAAAAAATATTAATGCTCAAAATACATCAACGCCCCATGTTTCTCATGAATATTGCATGTGAACCCTCGGTATTCCAGCCACTTTTGTTCTTCTAAATTTAAGTTCGCTTGTATGTTAGAGATGAGAATTTTCAAAGGTACGTGAAAAGTTTATTGTATGGCACACGTTCTCTCCTTTAGTCATTCTCTACAGACTCTACTAATACTGATGTTTTTTGTCTCTTATATTTTTAAATTCTTCACTGGAGTCTCTGTTTTGTTTTTGTATTTTCTTCTTCTTCTTCTTCTTTGGAATTGAGGGTTCCTATGCTTGACCTTTTTTAGGAATTTTCCTTTTGTACTTTCATAAAGCTTCATCTCATTGAAAACTGACGTTGGACATGCTGAATCCAAGATCCATTCTGTCTGAAGGTCATTATGATTCTTTCTGTGATTGAGGAAGCATCCCAACAATCTGCCGCAGTGCAATCCTTTAAATCAGAGAAGACCACAACCTACGGAAGGAGGCAAGACTTTGTGAATCCAGCAACGACACTTTCAAAAATCTAAGGAAACAACCAGTTTAATCATTAAAGATACTACCAGATTAATCATTAAAGATACTACCAATCTGAATACTTCACTTGACATACGAATATCCCATTATCCAAAGGTGGGGTGCAATACAATCTAGGATTAACCAGAACTGATTGTTTTGATTATGTTCACACGTTACATCAACAACACATTACATAAGAAAATTATGGAGCGCACATAACAACTAACTGAGGCACCTTCAAGGGAATGGGAATCAAGGAATTGGAATGAAAATTTTCATTCCCTTCGACGGGATTTACTAAAATCCAGGAATTGTCTACAGTTTTAGCTAACTGAAGGTTCTTTTGGTCCTCCCTAGGCGTGGGATATCTTTTCCCTCTTCTATATTTCATTTTCTTCTCATCTTCCTATCAATGAATAGATCATTATTTCTCATCAAACAATATATATATAAATCATTATAATCAAGAAAATCTAAACCAGAAAATTGCCTCCCCGTAAAATAACCAGGCAATTAATAACTAACCAATGAGTACATGGGTGCAAGCCACGCCTCCTGCAAGAGAGACGAGAATGACCTACTGATTGTGGCTTGATCGGATGTTGACCGTTCACATGATGCATCTTGCTCAATTTTCTCAAGTATGAAGTTTTCCCAACACTGAGCCATCACTGATAAAGCTGCAAACCCACGTTCAACAACCTGCGCAAATGTTGGATTGAATTCATCAATGCAAATCTCATTGGTTGAAGAAAAGGTTACTTTATTGACACTTTTAACCATTTGAAACTTGAAAGTGATAAATATTTTTTCAACAGTGAAACATTAAATAGAGATCAATGAAGGAGATAAAAGCATGAAGTTAGAACTCAAACAAAATTAATGAGCAACAGACTTTCAAACCATGGGCTATTGTATCAAAATATGGTGAAAAATTAAGTTTGCTTCGGTAGATTTTGAAGATTGTCGGGACCAAATAAAATAGTTTTTGGATAAGAAACAATTTCATTCATGGTATGAAGATATACAAAAGAAGAGGGAAACCCCGGAAATAAGAATTACAAAAGACTGATTTGAGCATAGAAAAGGTATAGTGCAAACAGACAAAATAGTAGGTTTTGTATAATAACATGAACCAAATGAAACTGTGCAGAATTAGAGAATGGGATCGAACTAGACTTTATCATTTCAGTCCAATTGGACCTCTGCACCTTTTAAATTTTTTTACTCACTTTCAGGCATTTTTCCTATACAGTAGTCAACCTAATTTTATAAAATTCAAACCTATTTACGTACTTTAAAAAAATGACTAATGTGGTAAACTTGATTTATTTTCATTCAAATTAACAAGATTACTTTTGCGGTTTTGGACAATTGGTTTCAACTTTGTTCTCTCGTTCAAACATACGTACCCTTAAGGAAATTATTGAGGTTAGTCCTGAAAATATGAACATCAAATTAGCAGAAAGAATTTTCGCTCAACTCTAACAACAGAATCTTAGAAAAATTTATGGCATTGTTTCTTCCTGAATAACAAAATTTTCTGTGAAGTTGCATTTATTTTTTAAATTTCCATGATGCATTTTTTTAGCTCTGTTTCATATTATTAACAACAATGATGTGTCCTCAAAGAAAAAAAACTGCAATAATAGCAATAGTAATAGTAACAATTAAATGACAATTAAAGAAATAAAGCAATTTTAAGGGAGACGTTGAACATACTTGAGGCCATGGCTCCAAATTAGGAGGTATACTTTTTGAGATTGCACCAACCAGAGACAAGACTGCGTGAGGAATATGGATGCCAATGTTTTCATTTCCTGCTTCCACTATGGAACTGAGAAGCTGAAACAGAATAGAGTTCTCTTCATCATCTTGGCCAATCCCACCTATTACAACTTGAAGAAGAGGTAACCACTCAGGTGGCAAGTAGTCATTCTGAAGAGGAAAAATATAGAATCCTGGTGAAAAATCTGGAAAAAACATATTATAAAGTCCAAGAGATTATCCAACAAATTTGATCAAGCGGCCTACTTCAAGAAGCTTGGCTATTGCTCCAGCAGCAGAAACTCGCACAGGGTAAAATGAAACTTCCTCTTTATCAGGCATGGATAATGCCTTAACCAATGAAGAATATATTTCTGCACAGACCTCCTAAAAGAGAGTTGAAGTTAGAGGACGAAATGTGGGAGTGGATTATGTCATCAAAAAATTCAATCCTCAATATGGCAACAATTAAGGAGTGAAAAAAATAGAGAAAGTGAATTTTTTGTTTAAACTTGCTTTATTGTAATAATAAAAGCAGGGATAATACAAGTAGCACAAGGGTTTTGTAATATCTCACTTCAGGCAGACAGGATGCAAGCTCTCCAAGAACCCAATTTGCAGAGGCAATCAAGTATGGCAGGCATGTTGACATACCATATAGAGGCAACACCCTTGTGCGGATTAGAAACGTCACGTATCCAGGTTGTTGCTCCCTTAGAAACTACAACACAGAGCAACACAGAGGCAGAATTAGATATTATAATATAGATAATTCACACTTCACTCGTGAATGTAGAAGCAAGGAACTACTCCTTACGTCAAGCAAGCCACCATACGCAATTAGCACACCATAGTAACTGTAGCCATTGACAGACAGGAGAACGAATGTGTTTAGAGGTGAAAAATAACAACAACAAAAAAACAATGGAGTTGAAACCTTAGATACAATTTTCAAAGTTGATGATAAAAATAATGATGAGAAACTAGAGAATAATGAACAGAAAAAGGACGAATGAAAAGCGAATAATCAATAAAGCAACATAGATGTTGTATCCAGATAAATACAGAACTCATAAGATATAAAACAAAAGGTGAACAACTCGGGGATCCAAACGCTACTGTCAGATTAAGAAGCAAGTTTTTTTTTTCTTTTTTTTGAAAAAAGGATACCACATTTTTCATTAATAAGACATTAAGAAGCAAGTGTGACTCCAGAAAACAAAAGGCAATCATCTACAGGTGGTTGAATACTCATGATGCTTGTCTCAAATGGTAACCATAACAAAATAATAATAATAATAATAATAATCATTTTTAGTCCAAAAAATTGTGTTTGAGACAAAAAAAAAATCGAACAAAAATTGCACCAAACAAAAACAACATTTTGCTGACTTTATAATTTTCTTCAGTTTTTCTAAATTTAACTTTTTTAAAATTACTTGATTAGATTAAAATTCGTATTATTTTAATTGATATATGAAAAAGATAAGAGGAGAGTCATTCAAGAGACTTCAAAGACAGGATAGGGAGTGAGAGTTTCTTGTTCGGTAATCTTTGCTACCCTGGAGAATTCATCGAAGGCAATGGACAAAATATTACGATCAATGACCCGATGGAGGTCCATGGTGTATGTTGTGCAGCATACGGCATGCAGCTGAAGGGTATAAGGGCAGTTGCGGTTGAGGGGTGGAAGGAAGGAGGAGAGAAAAGAGAGGGAGAGCATGAGATCACTTTTTAGATAACACCCTCAAACAACTCCTTAGATATCTTTTGATTTTTTTAGAAAAAGAACTTAAACAGGAACAAGAACTTAAAGTGCACAAGAATAGAAACTTAAACAAGAGACTCAAAACAAGAACTCATAAATTAAAAGCTTAAAAAGGCTTGATAAAAGCAGGACATCTGTAATACAGATTCTGAATGGAATGCCCTTCAACTTCTTGGAGAGTACCATGAAGAAGATTTTAAACGAGCTGAGTAAAAGATGGATGAATAATGTCTTTTAATTGATATAAAGAAATGAAAGCATAAACAAGAATAATTTTCCAGACACTTTTCAAAACACAAAATAATGGAAATTAACTTTAAAACATCAGTATGCAAAACTATTTCTAGAGAACGCCCCCAAACAGCTCAGATATATTTGGCATGGAATAAAGAAAATCAAATAAAAAGTATGCAATCCAAATAATATCTAAAAGATGACATTTATTGAGTAACAGTCTTTTGTTAGGCCTCCAATTATACATACATATCATAGGAGAGGCAAGGGTAATATAGGGAAAAATATTGTTGAGGAAGGGGGACCACTGGTATGTAAATAATAGAATAAATAGCAGTAGGAGTTGGGCGGAAAAGTCAGTTAGACAGTAAGAGGGAAAACCATCTCGAGAGTGAGTGGTTGAGGGGGAGAGCAATCCTTGGGATTGTTCTAGAGAAAGGTACTGTTTGATCTATTCTATTACTAAATAAAGATCGATACCTTTCATCTTTAAAGCACTACTTCCATCAGTTGTCTTATAGCAAAGCATCTAAAAGTTGAATTTACACATCCCATATTTTCATATGAAGTCCATTTAAAGTTAAGAAGCCGGAAAAGAAAGACTTAGATTCCATTCAATCGTGCAAGACTTGAGTTTAGGATGTCACAGTAGAAGTTCTAGTGCGAACCTTTTTTTTTATAAAACAAAAGGCCATAAATAAGATTTCTCTTTAATTGTTAGAGAGTGTAAAAGAAAACTTTTCTTTAAAACAAAGCTCACCGATTGGTTTCTGTCAACATAATAGTAAAAAGCACCAGAAGTAGGCAGTTTGGGTGGCACCACGTACCATAAGTAACAATGAATTCAGATAACAGTTACGTGCTACTGAACCAAGAGCTCACACTTGTATGAGATCAACGAATATTCAAATCATGCAATGTACTAACTAAATCGGGACCCCAGGCTGCATGTCAACCAATTTACCTATTTACAATACTCGTTTGGGAAGCATTTGCATCAGAGGGGATAGAATACTTCAAAAGAAATGGAAGTACAACCAACTCCCCCATAGTAGCACATTGATTATTTGTCCTTTTGTTGCCTTTTTTCCGCTTCAATGAAGCTGAAGAACCATGCGTATGGGTCACTGTGGGAGGCCCCTGTAGGTATTTGGATTAGACTACTAGTAACACTTAATAAAAGGAATCGCCCACACACATTTCATCGTGAACTAAACGGGTATCAACCTTTGACACTGCAATCACGCCGAGCAAGTTTATTGCACTTTTCCTGGCAGTGTATAAATCCTCCCTCCAGCCTGAAACCTCTTCCTATAAAATATAAATAAGCAAAACTTATGAAATAACACCCAATATGAAGGTCAATTAGTATGAAAAATTGACTTTCTTACTAGGTCAGAAGGAAGATTCTTCCTTAAGTACTCATCTGGATCATCTTCCCACTCAGAAACGTCCTTTTTTAGAGATTTGACACAAAATAAGATAAGTTAACAAACTCCTGAGTCCTGACAATGAATGGATTATAGAGAAAAATATAAGCTTCCTTCAAACCATTACCTTCTCATTCATTATAAGTGTTGGAAATATTCCAGAGTGTATCAATGTTGAAAAATGCGGAGAAACCAGCCTCCACCCCTATTTAAACATTAATGATAATGTCCAATTAAGCCTTCATCCTGACCCATCGTACTAGCATCTTAACTGAGTTTCCATTTCGCTAAGGAAAGAAGGGAATGTACAATCAATTCAAAGAGTTAAAATATAGAATTCATACTCGGCCCGTCTCCAGAACATGGGAAATTACATCAAAGGCTAGCGAAATAATCCTCTCTGATACAGAGTCGAGCTTCTGCCAAAGGAAATTTAATGCTAATGACTAATAAAAACCCTATAAAGTGCGTCAACAGATAAGCAATTAAAGGACATGCTAAAGCATCAAAACTGTATGTTGAATATAAAATAAACAAATAGGACAAAATCAGATTAATTGCTCAAGAAAAGAGGGAAACTTGTGACCAGCATACAATATTTTATAAAAAAGATAAAACAAAAGAAATAGAACTTTTTATAGATATTTGAAAACCCAAAAAATAAAAGAGTTTACAGGAAATCAACCCATTAATAATTAACAGCACTAGAAGAGGAGTACATCATCAAGAAGTTGTATAATGTTTGATGTACATTCACATTTTTCATCCCAGTTATTGGTTTGTATTGAGTGTGTTAGCTTCTCTCATCCGTCTCCAAAAAGGGTTTATACATTGAGAATCAAACTGAATTTTATCTTCAAGTTTTTTAATGGATAACCACTCCTTCCAATAGAAGTGCTCACATCCAAAAGAATAAGACGATACAAATAATTGCAAAAATCCAGAGACACAAATATCCAAAGCAAGGGTTAAACCTAGCTACAGAGCGAACCTCCTACCAATACCCCTCCACGCTCCTAAAGATTCTATTATTTCTTTCAATCTAGATGTGCCCCATAAACAAACTGTCTTCAATTGGAGGATCCCAGTGCCCTGTGGTCCTGGGAGCATGCAGGACAAAGAATGCATCTTGTGAGTTGGGGGAGGGAATTTCAATAGCTTCAAAAATTTGAGAGAAGGCCTACCATGAAGTGTTAGGGAACCAAAATAAACTACAAATTCTCTTCCATAAAACAGAAGATGGATTAGAACTGTTGATATGGTTTCTTGTAAAGAAGAACGCTCTCTAGATAAAACCACATTAAGGCTTATTTTGTTTAACAAACTCAAATAGAATAGTACTTACATGGGCATTTTTGCTATAATTCACAATGTTCAAGACACATTTTATGATGTCTGGCATCAACCTGAAAGTGCAAGGGAAAGATAAACGTGAATGGTAACCAAGAGCGGTTGAATCTGAACTTAAAGGATTTTAGGGTAATTGTATTACTTATCAGTATGCTTTCGGTGTCGGGTAACAAAGACGCAGAAAATAAGCAAGCTTCTCTTTGTGGTTTTCAACCTGCTCACATTGCCATACTCTGGGGAAGCTGCAATCTCAAATTTTATAGAATCTAGAATGCCAATTAAATCAAGGCAAAACAATGAAAGCAAAGGCACCAAAGCAGAAGGCATATGTGACCTTACCTGCACACGTAACAGCATTATAAGAGCAGAAATGTCATTCCCTCTCTCATAGTCAATGTAATTTTTAATTCTTACATAGAGATTTTAGTTTTATAAAATAATGATAATAATAAATAGCAGACAATAACAAACTTGAAGATAATTTTAAATTTTTAAAATTATAAAAGGAAATGGGTTAAGCAAAAGAACAATTACTTACACAAAAGTAGACACATTTGCATACTATCGAAAGAATCTTATCTATCTCAACTTCCCTCCCATCTTGGTTAGAAAGAGCCTGTGTGACACCAGAAACACACAATCACACACAGTTAAATTTTGCTTGGGGAAGCTGAGATTTACATGCATGAGTAAAGTTTGTCAAACCTGTTCAACAAGACGACGGAACAAAGCTAGTAGGGGAACAATAATTGTGTTTGCGAGTAGCTCTAACTGTGGTGGTACAGGCTCCTTAGACTCTTTGGGATTCAAAAAGTACTGCCAAAATAAACGATTATTTAATTTGTTAAGAAAACCTCAACTCACGTTGTAAAACTATGTAAACGTGAAACTTTCCTAGACTTCCATCAAGCATTATAGAAAACACTCAAGAATCAGAAATCAAAACATCAAAAAATATATAAGAGGAGTATTAGTTCAGAGTAGGGAAGTTGAACACTAAAACGTTGCAGCACTTGCCACTGTTGATCACTAATTTGTTACCTAAATATCAAGTAGAATAGTAAACATTGGAGTAAAGGATAGAAAGACCGAACGGTACACAATAGAATAACAGTAAAAAAGAAGAAAAATAATCAATTGTATGAAAATAGTAAGAATTTTGAGTTGTCATGTGAAACAAAATTGTCATCTAATTGTACGAAGACATTAATCGTTGACCAATTCGTGAGTATAAAAAGCTATCTTTGGCCAACTATTTAATAGGATGGCAGTTAGTCTATCCATGAATGAATGAACGATAAATTGCTGAATCATGTACTTGGAAAGGTCTGCAAGTTGTACAGAGAACAGACAGGGCGTTGATTGCATTCAATTGACATTCAGCTCCGTTGTTGAAAAGATTGCTGTTTTGAATAGCAGAGCAAAGATCAGACACAAGTTCAGGCCATGAGTTCTGCTTCACGAACTCATTGATCACTATGCTATGAAACTGCCAGAACATTATAAAAGAGATATAAGAAGAAGAAGAAGGAATGCATCGGCAAGATAGTACTGATGTATCCCATAAATTAAACGTGCAGGAAGTGCAAGAATTATAATTACCACTTCGACCAAAACTTTTAGAACCTTTGGTTCTGCATGGAACAAGGCTCTCAGCAGTTCGTCCTTGAACCCCTTGCTGACATTTGAACATGGAGATTCTCCCTCAATATTTCTTCGACTCAAATTTTTAAGGTAAGCTGCAGCGGCTACCTTCTGACCTTGATCATGATTTCCTACATGGAAGGGATGAACAGCTCAAACTTAAAGTGGCAATGAAGTTCAACTGAATTTGTTTATTGCAATTCCCCCCACCCCATCCCAAACGGCACAAAGCTTAAGTTTGTGTTTAAAGGTTTAGAAGACAAACACCATGAAAGTTAATTAGACCATGGTGGAGATCATGGTGGGGAATGTGAAAAAACGATCAAGTTATACTATATTAGACTCTTAAGTGACTAGATAAACAAGGATTTCATCTCAAAACCAATTGACAGTAAGATGAGACCTCATTTTTTCAATGTAGGATCCTCAACAAATCCCTTTGAGATGGTTACTCTTGATTTCATTCTTAGGTCACTTTTTTTTGCTCCCGATTGAATACTTGTTCGAGTTTCCTTGCCTATGATACCATGTAAAATAAACATGGACTTCCATCTCAAATATAATAGACAATGAGAGTAGGTCTCTTCATCTTCCAAATGTAAGATTTTTTACCGTACTTGACTCCTTCTTAAGATGGTCCCTCTTTGAGTTCATCATTTTTGGGTTAGATTCTATTTTTTATTCTTTTAGTTGAATACACGTTTGGTTTTCACAGTCTTTATACCAAATTAGATAAACATAAAATTTCATCTCAAAATCAATTAGTAATGAGAGTGATCCTCATCTTTCTAATGTTGGAACTTCAACATATGTAAAGGGTCAAATATTTCAAGATTTGGGCAAGAGAGCCTTCAGTTTACAATCAATTGAGTCAAACCAAAAGTTGATTCAGTTGAATATAGCACCTCCAGTACACACCAAAGAGTACTCGTGTTTTTCCAGCAGACGCTACATTCATCCTTTTTAATTACTAATCTGATTCCGAATGAAATTAAAACCCACATGTATTTTCGCAACTTCCAGGTCAAGAGACACAAACAACTATAAAACATACAGCTGAAGTCTAAACCCACCAAACAAACACTAAGCTCGAGCTCCTCTGAGCTCGAGTTACTCCATTACAATAAGACCGAACAAAACAAAGATAAGTAGTTAGCAACGACGGGAAGCAAAAGAACTTGAAGAATCTAATACCAGTAGCAACATGGAGTAAAGCAAACGGAAGCTCGGGATGGGTAGATAGCCGATCGAGAGACTCGGTAGCTCCATGGACAACCTGCGCGTCATTGCTAAGCGTCTGAGCTAGAATTTGAGCAATTTTAGCAACATCCATGAGTCTCTGGTTATGTGAAGATCGCACCCGTGCAACAACTAAGCATGAACTCGAATCAAACACATGGGACGAGCAGAAAGTAGAGGGGGCAAAGGAGGGGGCAAAGGAAATGGGAGTGAACCCGGAGAAGAGAGAGAAGAAGAAAAAACGCGGGAAGGTGACTGTTTGCTCGGACTGTGAATGGCTCCATTGTAAAGTCAGCCCGGCCCATTCGAACCATGTGGAGACATAGTTTAGGATTGGGCTATGAAAAATGAACCCGTATTTTAAGGTGGGCAGTGGTCTTTCATGGTTTGAGTTGAGATAAACTCAATTGTTCCATTGATGCATTTTTTCAATCTAAATAATGTCTACTAAAAAAAAAAAAATCAAACTCAATTTTTAAATGTTTGGATTTGATTGATTCGTGTTAATACGTAGAAATTTGGTTGGAGAATAAATTATCTAGAAGATAATGAAATTAAATAAAAGAATAGTAAATATATGTGTGTATATATGTATGTATACAATTTTAGAGCATTATATCCATTCTAATGCTCTAAGGTTGGAAGATTATAAAGTTTTGAATCTACGAAGTTACAAAAATTCAAAGTTTGAAGTTGTGAGAACACAACTCTCTTAAATCTTTGGATATAAATTCTTGCTCTCTTTTGAATATCTAAATACTGGAGCTACAAATATTCATAGAATATTATAAAACTCTACGAAACTCTCTAGGTTAAGAACTACATAAACGATCTAGCATCACACTCCTCGAACTTCTAAGAAAATGTTGCAAAGCATTATATACAACCCAACCTTTGATAACAAGTTGTAGAGTACTTAGAACATAAAGCCTTATGAATAAGCTGTAAAGCCCTCGAGACATAAGTCTTTCACTAATCATACTGTGAGTGAGCACGATGGACAAAAAATCGAGCAATCGACGAATAAAGTGCAGTCGATTAGTGTTGATTTGGGAAAAACCCAAATCACAAATTTTTTAACAAATATTTAAAAGAACCAAGTCGACCAGTCGATTTCTACTTCTCAATAGTCAAAGTCGACTGAGCATTTGTTAAACTAACCATAGTCAGTTCGATGAGATCTGGTAAACAAATATCGCCTACGACTAACCGTTGCACATCTTTATATCACAGGCATATCAATTTATGGACGGTATACTACAATCAATGATACAAATAGATAAAATTTAAGAATGTGCCGTAGTCATTAATATATATTTTTTAACATGCTAGGATTGTTGTTATCACGTGATGAGTTATCTTATATGCATTCGTCCCTTAATGTAACTAGGATCGAGGCAAGGATGGTTGTTCAGTGGTAGCGCAACTTATTATTCGAAGGGATTCCATCGCTAGTCATCAAGTTTTAGATTTTGTTTCAATTTAGTCTATGAAATTTATAATGTTACAGTTTTATATTTGAGATGTAAGTCCTATTCTAAATCGAACTCCAAATCTAAAGATTTTTAAAATTCTAACATTTTTTTTAATTAAATGCCAAAAATTACTATTATTAAGTGCCATTTTTTTCATTCGTATTAAAATTATTTGTAAAATTTCGCATCATAATCATTTTCACTCAATTAAAAACACATGCACACACCTACATTGACTATTAAAATATAATCAACATATAGGTTTTGACATACATTTTAATTATCACAACAAAAATATGGAGAATTACTTTGAATAACAAAATTTCTAAAAACATTTACAAATATAACAAAACATCACATCTATTTGTATCTATCACGATACATATAAACACAAACAATAATCTATCTTATTTATCAATAACAGTTAGTTACAAATAAATTACGACATTTTACTATATTTATAAATATTTTGACTCATTTTACTATATTTGAAAATAATCCAAAATATATTCACATCTGCTAATGTAAAATAACTCTAATATCATTTTTTATGATCTAAATTTTAACCCTAAACTTTTATAAATAAATCAATTTAAAAAGACAATTTAAATTAAAAAACGAAGGTTTAAACTCTAATCGGCAGAATCCAAAGCTTAGACTATAATTATCCTTTTACAAAACCCTTACTTTAAGCTGCGTGAAACAAACGCGCTGTAAAAGGACAAAATAAAGGATTTCAATTAGTGGGGTACTTTCCAAATTTCAAATTTACTCAGGGGCCATTTCGTAAATAAAATAGTTCAAAATTTGAATGGGCGGGCTGTTCTACTTCTAATAAGCTCATCTTCTACTCAATTTTCCTTTGTTATGTTCCGCTCTTCCACTCCACCGAGAACTTCGAACTCTCAAATGTCCACCGATTCCTCACCCTGACTTCCACTTTCCGTTTGATCGGAACTTGAAAGCTCAACAATGTCGAAACATTTACATGTTTCAAAGAATGCACAACCGGTATCCAACGAGAATGAGCTCGGAATCTCCCCCAGTAGACTTCATTTTCCACCTCCAAGAACTCCTTTCAACATCATTGCAGATCCAGCTCAATTCCAGAAGGAATTTCATGATTCGGGGTTTGATTCCAATTTCAAGCTTCAATCCACCAAAGCCGATTTGTTTTCTGATAGAAAATCGGAAGTTTCGCTTAAGATTAATGGAAATGCATGTACTAACAATGGTACTCCAAGGTTTTCAGCTCAGGGTCGGAGGGTTAACTCCGAACCTAGCTCAACGCAGAGTACTCCTGCAAAGAGCTCGTCCAGAGTTTCGTTTGGTGGAGCAATAGTTGCTACTGGTAGTAAAGCTCCTCAGCTCGCTGATGGCAGGGCAGGAAGTTCCTACAGGTTTACCAGAAGGATATCGATGCTGAATACGGAGTTTCCGGTTGATATTTCTCATATTGACCTCGAGGAAGATCCATCTTTCTGGAAGGATCACAACGTGCAGGTTAGTTTTTGTTCTGTAGTTTCTTCATTTGGGGTAGGGTAGCTTCGTGGATGTGAATCATGGGTTTGTACGATTATTTTGTTTAGGTAATGATACGTATTCGACCTTTGAGTACTATGGAGAGGGACTCTCAAGGTTATGGTCGATGCTTGCGACAGGAAACCGCAAAGAC
This sequence comes from Cucumis cinereus, assembly GCA_037974625.1. Classification (NCBI taxonomy): domain Eukaryota; kingdom Viridiplantae; phylum Streptophyta; class Magnoliopsida; order Cucurbitales; family Cucurbitaceae; genus Cucumis; species Cucumis cinereus. Next base: position 14,915,120 of record JBBPDJ010000003.1, read on the forward strand.
TCTGGTGTGGCTTGGTCACCCGGAAACTAGATTCACCTTTGATCACATAGCTTGCGAAACAATATCACAGGTGCAATTGCTCCCCCTTTCTATTTCTTTTGTAATGTTTGTTTTTGTTGAATTATGGCTCTTTTGAAGAACGCAACTAAGTAAAAATGAGCGGTGTATCTCCTGGCCTGATATGGTCTTAAACTCCATTATTTTGAGTTGCGCAAATTCATTATTCTCGAAAAAGAAATTGGTATAGTATAGTTCGTATAGTTCTAAAGCTCTCACTTCTTCCTTCTGTGAAAATTTAGGAAAACCTTTTCAAAGTTGCTGGACAGCCAATGGTGGAGAATTGCTTGTCTGGTTATAATAGCTGTATGTTTGCATACGGCCAGGTACTTCAGCTGCGATATTCGATTTCGCAGGATTTTGGGTTTTATGTATTGTGTTAAACTTCTGTTCTTTTGGTCCTGGCAGACTGGTAGTGGCAAAACATATACCATGATGGGTGGGATATACGAGGTGGAGGGTAAACTCAATGAAGATTGTGGACTAACTTTACGAATTTTCGAGCATTTGTTTACAAGAATTGGAATGGTTTGGCAACTTAATTTTTTATGTTCTTAATTGATATGATAATTTGCATGAAATAATACATCTCCTGAGTCATTTTGTTCTCCATTGGGTTTGTTGTGACGAACTATATGTGCAGGAGGAAAAGAGCAAGCAGGATGTCAAATTGAAATATAGCTGCAAATGTTCCTTTCTAGAAATTTACAACGAGCAAATAACAGACCTCTTGGAACCTTCATCAACTAATTTGCAAGTAATTCTAAGCTCTCTGAATATATTTTACTCTGGGTTTTACTCTCCACTTTCCCTGATCGTTGAGAAAAGTAAGACTTCTCATTGTAGCTCAGAGAAGACTTGAAGAAAGGAGTATACGTAGAGAATCTCACAGAACACAGTGTCAGTACTATAAATGACGTCGTCAAGCTTCTCTTGCAGGTGGCTCCACCTTGAGATTTTGCATTCCACTGCCCCAATTTTTATTTTATTTAATTGCCAACACGATCAAGATCTTTCCATTTCATACTCAGGGTGCTGCAAACAGAAAAATGGCTGCTACATATATGAACAGCGAGAGTAGCCGCTCCCACAGTGTTTTTACCTGTATAATTGAAAGTCATTGGGAGAAAGATTCCAGAACTCACTTTAGATTTGCAAGGTTAAATTTAGTGGACCTAGCTGGTTCTGAAAGGTAAAACTGTTTCAAGCACGGGATTCCTATTCCCTTTTTTCATTCCCCGTATATTCTTGTACATTATTTGCTAACTTCATAGATGGTTCAGGCAGAAAAGTTCTGGTGCAGAGGGGGATCGCTTGAAAGAAGCTGCAAATATAAACAAGTCGTTATCAACTCTAGGGTAATTAGTACAAAGAGCCGTTTCTCGTCAGAGAACCAAATGTGCTTCCTTGGATACCTATTGTTTTATATATTCATCCTTTGTCCTTATGTTCTCACCTATTTCTAGCCATTTAAGCTAATTTTTAAACTGAAATGAATAAACATTTCATCATCTGAAATCTATATTGAAACCAAGAATGTGATATTCAGAACAGAACTGTTTCTATAGTGGAAATGGAACTTGAGATAAAGCTTTTATACATGCCTATCATTCCTGTCGCTTGTTAGGGAGTACTTTTATCTGGATTGCATCTGAATCTAACTAGTAAAAATTATTAGGAAAGCTTCATTATCGCTTGTCCTTTAAAAAGCCATGCTAGTTTAACAGAATTTTATAGTGGAAATGGAACTTGAGATAAAGCTTTTATATATGCCTATCATTCCTGTCACTTGTTAGGGAGTACTTTTATCTGGATTGCATCTGAATCTAACTAGTAAAAATTATTAGGAAAGCTACATTATTGTTTGTCTTTTTAAAAAGCCATGCTAGTTTAACAGAATTTTCTTTTTCATCTTGCAAATTTTCCTTATTGATTGATTATTTTGTTTTTTTCTTTTGTTTTTCAACAATTATTGATAAACTCTTCCTTCTTATTGAAATCTAACATAATGAAAGCATCGTTCATAGAATTGAGAGAAATTCAAACTACAAATCTACCCTGGGGATCTGGCGAGTATTTTGAGGTTCCCCATTTTACGAATAGACCCAATGATGGTTTTGTGCCATTTCTTCATTACTTGCTGCCTTGGTTTTATCTTGAGATAAAGTTGTGCGTAATGAGATTGTTCTTTTACATCTGAACGATTAAATGTTATTTACAAAGGAATAACTTGTCAGATGCCTATAAATTCTTTTGCTTCCCAAATAGCGGACTTTCTTACTGTAGAACAGACTTATCTTGGAATTTTTTTCCAGAAGTTATAATATTTCAGTTATATGCAACTACTTGATTAAATTGTTTTTTAGTTGCTTAGCCCAATTTTCTGCCCTATGTTGTAGCTTGGTCATTATGTCATTAGTGGACTTGGCTCATGGGAAGCCCAGACATATTCCGTACAGGGATTCAAGGTTGACATTCCTACTTCAGGTTCTTTCTTAAAACCTCTTAATCTAAATATGATCTCGTGGAGCTGTTGATCATTTGGTTACTCTGGCTTGGAAAATATCTGGACATATTTGGATGCAGGACTCTTTGGGTGGAAACTCAAAAACAACTGTCATTGCTAATGTCAGCCCATCATTTTGGTCAGTGTTAATCTTGTCTGAAACTAAAACAGTCCTGTTTTTTCCATACTCCTAATTGTGCATATTATTTTTGCAGCTCAGCCAATGAAACACTAAGCACTCTTAAATTTGCACAGCGTGCCAAACAGATTCAGAATAATGTACTCAATGTTTTCCCTACAAGTACACACGCTGACAACTTATTTATTCCAATAAAACTACAATTTATTAAGAGCTATTCTTTGGCACTTCCTGTTGTTGTAGGCAAAAGTTAACGAGTGTGCTTCAGGTGAAGAAACTGCACTCCAAAGGCAAATCCTACACTTGAAGGTTTGAAATAAAGCTGTATATTTGTGACAATCATATTGGAACCGTACTTGTCAGTAGAGTTGATGCATTTTGGAAATGCACAGGGTCAGTTGTCCTTTCTACTGAAGCATAGTAATTTTCCAAGTTCTATACTGAGTAGCGTTCCAAGACTTGAAGAGTCTGGAGTAAGTGCTCCTTTTGAAGACTATGGTGCATTAGGGGATAGAATGCAAAGCGAAAATCATAAGGTATTGAATTATTGATGATAAACATAGAGGAACACTTTCCCAAGTATATCAGACGTCATCTTTATTATTAGTGGGTGCTGCAATCACCAAATACTGATACTTATGTATATGCAACAGATGAAACTCATGGAAGATTCCTTGATTGGTGCATCAAGGAGGGAAGAAGTGGCAAATTCTACAATAAAAAAGCTTGAGTTCGAGATTGAACACATGAAGCGCTTGGTATGACTCATTCTAATCTTGATTAGAAAAACGAGGGTTGATTGATAGAAACTGTGATATGAAGTGTCAATCAATTCTTTAGCTGTGACATTTTATGCAGGCTTTCCAACAAGAGGAGAATGGTCAACGTACTAAAGTGTTGTTAAAATTTCGTGAGGAGAAAATCAGACAACTTGAATTGTTCTTAGGTGGGATGTTATCCGCTGACCAATATCTTTCAGAGGAAAACAAGGCCTTAGCGGTAGAGATTAAGATGCTTCAAGCAAAGATTGACAGAAATCCAGAATTGACAAGAGTTTCTTTAGAGAATTCCAAACTCACTGAGCAACTTCAAGTGTAATAATATGCTATCTTGTTGAAGAAAACAATTATTTCCAGTTTTGTTGTCTATTAAATCTTCCTAGTTAAATATTGCATCAGGTATCACAATTTTTACGAGCTAGGAGAGCGTGAAGCGCTGCTAACTGAAGTTTCAGAGTTACGCAACGAGGTTTCAGAATATTTGATAAATTCTTTACTAAGTTCTTCTCTTTTTCTATTTAGGAGGAAGTTATTTAAAATATTCTCATTACACAGCTTCTGGTTGCTCTGGGAAAAAACTCAACCATATCTGAGCGAGATAAATATCAGGTTCTTGGCCATTTATTAATTAGCTTCTAGTTTTCTTATCAAATGAAAAACAACTGGCAAAATTATTTTGCCTGAAGTACACTAGTTTTTATTACAAATTGAGAAATTTAATTGTATGAATGCCATGTTTTATTTTTCCCTGACTTCATTTGCAAAATTAATGTTTATTTTGCAGGATGTGATGTCCATCAAGAGTTATACCCAAGATGATACACTATCGTATATTGCAGGAAGTGAGGAGAACTTTGGAAATACATTAGGTCAAGGTTCAGATAATGAACTCGGAGTGAAGCCCATTTGTTCTCGTAAAGATCTGATCGATGCAAAAATGTTGACTGAATCAATGGATTTGGATAACCATATGCACGCTGAGAATCATGGATGCAAGCAGTTCAAACGCTGCATGGTAGAAAACTTCTTTAACAACTCTGATGTTACAAAGTGTCAAAACGAAGGAAATGTGATGAACCAACATGAAGATGTTGACAACAAAACTTTGCAAGTCAAGTTGGAAAACTTGACTAGGGAACTTGAGGAAGTCAGATTATCTAATATTCACTATCAAGAAAATCAGAACCAACAGAACCAAATTGAAGATGTTCGCCAGCAGGTTGAGATGGAGACAGCCAGTACAATTCTTCAATTACAGGAAGAGGTTGAAACTCTTCAGTTAGAACTTAATGATAGGTTACATGGCTTAGCGCAGGAAAACACACAACTAAAAGATTTGTTGTCTGCAAAAAATGAGGAGATGAGGATGCTATGTATTGACTGGGAAACAGCAGTGGTAGAACTAACAAGTTTCCTTCTCGATAGTTCAAGATCTATCAGAGATGCACATGGGCAGATAGAAGGTATTGCTAATTTGTTTCCTAAAGTAAATGTTGTGATTAGTGAACAAGTGCAACAGGCCATCGAAGTTTGTATCGAAAAAGAAGAAACAATCTTGTTCTTGCATAAAAGTTTGGAAGATGCACAACTCATGGTGAAAGAAATGGAGCTGAAGTTAGATTCTCTGAAGGAAGCAACACTTGCTTTAAATGAGTCGCAACAAATGCATGAAAATATTAGTGCTGCAGGTGCTAAACCGTTGAGCACTCAGATGACTGACGAGAATATCATGGTGGAGTTTCTAGACAAAAGCCTTGGAGTTAAGAACGGTCCGTTAATTGAGGCAGAGAAATCTGCCGAAGCTGCAGTCATTGCAGTAGAATGGGTATCCCAACCTCAGGAGCTGGGTTGCTGTAATTCCATTGAGAGAGAGATGTCCATCTCAAAGTTGGATGTTTCATCTCAAAGAAGCAGTCACATCTTTGATGATCTAATGGCTAATGCGAACGAATTACTGCTGGAAGAATCAGATACAGTCAGTAATATGATATGGTTAGGTTTAATGGAGTTAAAAAATATAACTATTGGACATTATGCAGATATGGAAATGCATATTTCAGCTCTCCATATCTACATTCAAGATCTTTATTCTGAATATCAAGAGTTAGTCCAGGACATGGCGAGAGAAATTCATGAATTGAAGTTAAAAGCCGAGACATCAAATGAAAACTATAAAAGTCTCCAATTCTTCAAAGATAAAGATCAACCAGCGCAAAAATATTGGAATATTGAAAACCAAAACAGTATTTTGGATCAAATAAAGGCTAAAATATATGAAGCAAAAAACAGACTAAATATTCTTGAAGATTCTATTGATAGAAATATAGCTGTTTGTGGAGAACAACATTTAGATCAATATTCAGTGAAAGAAGATGGCTGGAGTTCTGATTGCTCTACTTCTAGCTCTGACATTTCAACTGAGAGTGATACTTCAAGAGGGAAACTTTTGGACTATATGAATGGTGGTGAAGGAACCACAACTTGTCTGAGAAAGGAATTGTATATGACGTATAATGCTATCCGTAAACTATGTATGCAAATAGATGCGGTCTTAATGCATGATATAGGACGCAATTCTTTGTCAGAAGGTAAATATTGCTCATACAATTTGTTATATTGGTAACTGTAATAAAACAATTGTTTGAAATAAAATCTGATTAATAATGATCCAAAAATTGATGACAGAAATGGACCAGGGAAAAACACCCTCCAAATTGAGGATGGAAAAAGCTGAAGCTGGTTGCAGTAACACCAGCAAGGTATGCAATGACTTATATGGTCAATCCTGAATTCAAATTTTATGGTTGGCATATGAGGAATCAATGTTTTCTTGTGCTAATATCTTCAAATATCGATCTTGAGGGAGATTGGCTTCATTTTTCTCATGCTTTGCGGTGTTGCAGAAAATTTTTGTTGAGGAGATTAAAGATGATGGAGGGTTCTTGACCAGATTTGAAGAAGCTCAAGAAGCAATAAAAGAAGCTGATATTATGTTAAATGCATTGTTGAGAGCCAATGCAAATGCAAAGCAACTAACTGATATATTTAAGCAAGCGGGTGAGCAGTTACAGATAGAAAGAGACAACTTGGTTGGCGAAGTTGGACAGCTCAAGTCTTCAATGCATCTGAAGGATGCTGAGAATAAATTACTTCATGAACAAGTTTGTTTTAATTTGGAAGAGGTAGCTAACTCAGTGTCTTCTCTTGAAGGTTGTATTTCACAAACACAGAGAGATGTGGATGAGAAGTTTGGCATATTATCTTGTGATATCATATCCTTTAGAGATGAGATGCTTAAATCTGTTAGTAACTGGAAATCCCTACTGGAAGATATTTTTTTGGAAATAATGGGAAGAGAATTTACGTCATTTGTTATCCATCAGTGCTATGAGAAAGAAATTTGTTGGCAATTTGCACAGTTTAAGGCAGACCCTAACTTTTTACCACTTAAATGGCAACGGTGTTTGGAATCAACCAATGCTTCAGGATCTACTTGCCTTACTGATAAGGAAGATATTATGATAATTAATAAGATTGATAGAGGAAGAACTGAGCTGATCACAGGCTTGGAAGAGGCAGATGGAGGTTTTTCCTATGACGACATTTTGTGTGAGAAATTGGCACTTAAGAAGGAATTGAAGAGGAAGGAGGTTTTATTAGAAGGTTTGCTTTTTGATTTTAGATTGCTGCAGGAGTCAACCTCAAAAACACAGGATATGAAAGATGAGACGGATTATTCTCTGAGTCAGCTCCAGCACGAATTGGAGATTAAGGCAAACCAGCTTGACAGTGTGCTAGTTCAGCAAAGAAAACTTGAGGGGCTTCTGACTGATACTGAAAAGGCTTTGTTCTTGTCTAATTCCAAGCTTGATAAGGCAAAAGAAACAATGACTTCAATTTCAGAACTTAATGCACAGTTGAAGAAGCAGGTAGAAGACCTTTATCTCAATAAATCTGAGGCTGAAAAACAATTGGCAGAACAGCAGGATGTAATTAATAAACTAGAAAATGAAATACTCCATCTTACTTCACTGGAAAAAAGATCAGTTCTATCAGTGGAAGACATTGAGAATGACTTGAGCAGAGTCATCAGTGAGAGAGACCAACTCCATGAACAGGTCTGCTTTCTGACTGACAAGCTTGACATAGCCTACGCAATGGCTGATGAAAAGGAAGCTGTTGCCACTGAAGCTCGTCAGGTTTTATCTCAGAATTTTTGTGGTTCCTTCTAACACTAGAAGTGAGGTTTGATCTAAGTTAGATCTGTTCTTGTTGTGATTGCCATTTTGGATTTCAGGAATCAGAGGCCAGCAAATTGTACGCAGAACAAAAGGAAGAGGAGGTGAAGATCTTAGAACACTCTGTTGAGGAGCTTGAGAGTACCATAAATATGTTGGAAACAAAGGTCAATCCAAAGCTGCTTTGGAAACCCTATGCATCAGTTCTATAACTGATCACTCACATCGGAGTATTCTCTACTGTTTCTCCTTTCAGGTGCATGAGATGGATGAGGAGGTTGAGAAAAATCGCACATTAAGAGAATCACTAGAACTGGAGAAACAAATCTTAAGACAAAGACTATTAGCTGTAGAAAATCTCTCTGAAGACATGGACTGTGGAGCTGAAATTGTTGAGCATGCTCAAGAGCAACCCAGGTTCAAAATTCTTTTTGTTTCTTTTTAATATGAACTATTATGATATTGTTATTAGTTTGCTAAAGTGAAAGAAATTTCAATAACAGGCAACAGGGAAATATACTTCTAGAACTGCTTGAGACACGAACTAGAATAAAACTTCTTGAAGAGGAAAGGGTAGAACAAGATAAAGAGGTCGGTGAAACCAAATTATTTGAACACACTTCTTTTGGATAAAGTATTTTGTTTCTCTTGTGAATATGATGTTAAACCAGTTGCAATTTACTTATTCATTGATGAATGTTTGGGTCCTTGTATTTGAAGGTCAAACAACTCAAAGAATACATCTCCGAGCTTGTATTGCATGCCGATGCCCAGGCAATGAAGTACCAACAGAAAGTAAGAAACTAAAAAAAATTGATTCAATTATGCATCATTAGTAACTTCTATTCGGAAAAAAGAAGAATAGAACTCAAACTCAAACTAGCAATAGTAGAACTCAAGCTTTTTGCACCAGGTATGTAGAACTGCATAGTTTGTTTGTACAAAATAATGAGACTTGAGAACAAGATGAAGAATTAATTAAATATCCTGATAAAAAAAAAATCTCTGTCCTGATCATTAAAGATTTCTTGATGCTCTGCACCTATTTGAATTTTATGATTTATGACATCCCATAAATTTGGCAGCGTACTGGTGGTGGTGTAGTACCCAACTTTTAAGCCTCTAACATGTTTATAGTCGAGTCTTGATGGAAAGTTCATGCTCTCTGGTAGTGGCAATTGGGTTTTATACATTTCTTTGTCACATTTCCATCCATATTCTTTATGTGCAGTACACAAATCTGGAAGTAATGGTTCGTGATGCAAGCAAAGATCATTCAAATCCAATGACTGCACCAGTATTAGATAAAGTCGAAAAAAATTCTGTGAGACCGAGGGGTTCAAGCTCACCATTCAGATGTATTTCAAACTTGGTGCATCAGATGAACTTGGAGAAGGAGCATGAACTGTCAACAGCAAGACTTCGTATAGAGGAGCTCGAGGGACTAGCAACTAGTCGGCAAAAAGAGGTACATAAATTGGCTAGACAACCGAATTATTTATCTGCAATCTGCAATCCTTGTGAAAGATTTAAGTAATGAACATTTATCTGATGAACTCTGATCTAAAACGTTATTCTGTACCAGATATGTATACTGAATGCTAGGCTGGCAGCAGCAGAAAGTATGACACATGATGTTATTCGAGATTTACTTGGTGTTAAACTGGATTTGACTAAATATGCTGTAAGTTTTTTACTGTTATTTTTTGGATAAACAAAATTTTCACGTATTTGAGACTTCAAATATTTATAGTCGTCTCACCTGTATCTAGTGACAATTTTTGTACTTGAAAATTTTAGAACTTTATAGATCAATACCAAGTTCAGAAAATGGTTATGGAGGCTCATCTACAGTCTCAGCAATTCCGAGAAAAGGTGGAAATTGTAAAAGACTACAATTTTCATTTCCTATTTTTCATTATGACCTGTCAGGTTGACATTGATTTTTTTTATAGGAACGGGAGGTTCAAGACTTGAGGACACAAATTAATGATTTACATGAAGAAAGAGAATGGTGAGAGCTTTTCCAGAATGATTTACATTAGATTCTCCCCGCCCTACGTTTCTAGCTACATATTGTTTACTTGGCTTTTGTCCTTCAAATTGAAAGTTGATGAGAATTGTGAATAATTGGAGAATAAATGAATTAGTCTTTGATATATCACGCCTTTACTCAAGACCTTGTGGGAGAAATTTTTTAGTTTGTAGTTGCTTTGTTTGGTAATCAATGATAAACAAGTAGTAGTAAATAATGGATACACAGGAAATAATATTTCTTGTTTATTGGAGGCGGGGTTCTCTGAATTGTACCCCCTAATTTGGGAGACTACAGATTGAGGGTAGAACATGTCAGTGTCATGTGCTCCCTCACGCAAACTTGAATTTGTTTTCTCTGCCTACCTTAACATGACAATGGTTTCTGTAGCTACAAATCTGTACTAAGCAAGAAGGAAGCTGAAGCACTCCATATGCAAATAGCTTGTGAGAAACTACGTGAGCGGGATCACTTGCTTTCGTCACAAAATGGGATACTGAAGGTAAGCACGTGGTATGTGAAATTATTTTTAGTTTTCATATAATGCGGTATGTTTCAAGTTCCAGTCTTCAGTCATAAGTATCGATAGCTTCTGCCATTTCGATTTTAGTGGATATTTGTCATACTGTATATCAAGGTTCTTCTGTTATGTTTTCTGTAATTCGTTATGGCTATTCTGCTGCTTGCCCGATCCGTCATTTATGACACAGGCTCGTGCTCTAACACTCCTGTAGAAACAAATTCCAAATGCGTCTTCATATCTACGACTGATGCAAATTCTCTGTCTACTTGCTGCTCAAGCTCATGCATAGATTCATCAACCTTTTCTTTAGTTAAATCCAGAATATAGTCTCTAAATTATTCTCTTCCTAACCTACAACGATGAAGCTTTTAGTTAAATTGTAACCTACATTGGAAAAGCTTACTTTCCAAGCTTTTGGTGCTTCTCAGTCGTGGGCTTTTCGTTTTCTTTGGCTTATTATCATTTTCAGCTGTGTGAGTCCCTCGTATCTCTTCTCATTAATTTTGTATTTTGGAGCATTAGTCTCTTTTCATCATATTGATAAAAATTTTGTTTCCCTTTAAAAGATAAAACTCTCTGCTTTGGATAAACCAGCTCATCATTCTCGTCATTGCTATTTGCTACTACTAATGGCCCTGTAGAGTTCATTATGGTACTCAAGGCTGGCTTTCCGGTTTTGCTGTTGCCTAACATAAAAAATTTAACCCTAAATTTGAGATCTGGAAAAGATACACAAAACGCCTCATGAGTGCCACATCCTCCACAAAAGTTAAATCATCAGCTATTCCCCTTCAAAATTTGTGAAGTACTATGATACGTCATGGACTCATGAATTCAGTTCTTCTAGTGGAATGTTGATCTCAACTTTACGAAAGAAAGGGAGTTTTGAGAACCGATCTCTCACAGATAGAGGAGATTGTTGATGAAGTAGCCTGATATAGATGAACCTCTTTTCTTGTAGAGACTGTAATTTGTCCCATCTCCTTTATGGCCTGAGGGTTGTATGCCCGTCTGTTTATCTTCTAAATTCACTACACCACAATAATTTCTATAACGATCTCTTTTATTAGCTAAACATCTGCTAGTCAGAAATGCTTCATTTTTAATTTGCGTCAGTTAGCTTAGAATTGTAGGCATTCTTTCCTAACAACTGCATTCTGATTTTTGGGTGCGGGTAGTGGTTTTAAGTTCTTTGTGGAAATGATCGTATTCGTTTCTCTTTGGCGTGTTTGTTTAACATCAAAGATTAAACCCGTCCGGCCTTTCTTTCCTCTATATAATTCCAGGACTGTGCTTTTAAAAATGAATGGGATGAGAGATATCGACCGATTTCATAATTACTTGCTAAGTTGTGTGTTATTATCCTCTAGTCTGTTCTCATACTCCCAAGCACAGTAAAAGAGTCGATAGGAAAAAGCTTGAATCTTCTTTCAACCAGCACTCCCCAATCTTTTTTTGCCTATTGCCTTCCAAACTCTAATAGGTTCTTTCAACCAATTACCCATCTCACTTGTCTGATGTCTCTCCTTATAAAACACTCTACAACAGACAACCGTCCTATGATCATATAGTATTATAGGAATTTTGGATTTGTGTGCTCTCGGTTTCTCTGGGGCTACAAACAAACTCCAGCGTAGGTCTGTATTTGTGGTTTCCTTGACTACGGCCTAATCATGTGTCATGTCTATATCAATCTCCACAATAAGTCTTTCAGTTGTTTTTCCAGAGTATATTAATCACCGCGCAGGGTAGCTTCGGTCCTCAAAAGCACACCGGTCTTCTCTCTTTCTCCAGACATTATATTCTACGAAAATTCCTTCCGTTTCCTAGAATCTTCTTCATCCTAGACTGGTGTACTTGCAAGGGGACGTTAAGTATTAGTAGTTTACATGCTATGCCTTTCTTTTGGGGGAAAAGAATCATTATGGATACCTATGGAACTGTACTTATATAGAGACAGCTTCTGTCATTGCTTATATAATTCTTTATGCAGTTGTTTTTTCACCTGCCCTTCACATATCCATGATAATACATACTTATATTCTAATGAGCTGAGCCTTTTCCATTATTAACCCTTTTCTCTTGCTGCACAATTGTTCTTATTCCACTGCCGTTTTGGATTAGACGGAAAACAAAAATCTAAAGAAGAAGATTGTTGAGCTGGATGAAAGGGCGAACACATTTCATCAAACACAAAGTAGCCAACGTGAACATCGTCATGCATTTCTAACCAAGGTAGGTTTCCAAATCACCATTAATATTTGGCTATATGATAAGCCCTTGCTGAGAATCTGATGTTAATAAATCGGGTGCAGAATGATGAGTTAACAAAGAGGTTGGCTAACTCAAGAATGCTTCTCTCCCGCGTGAATGATGAAATGGCTCGTTACCGTATTCCTAGTGGCAGTTCTTCACATCACCGAAGTGGAGGCTCTGGAAAGGAGATATCTCACGAGTGATCCATTTGGAGTATAAAGGTACCATTAACGTAATGAAGCCTACTTTTAATTTGAAATATAGTCCTGCCCAATTGGAAATTCATGGCATGTTCAGTAACCATTTGGTTTTTGAAACTTAAACACATTTTTTCTCAATTTCATTTACATGTTTATAGAGTACAAGAGTTAAATTCTAGCCTAACTCCAAAAATAAATTCAAGTTTTTAAAGCTACTTTTTAAGTTTTTAAATTTTGGCTTAGATTTTAAAAACATTGATAAAAAGTAGATAACAAAACAAGAAATCTAGAGGTGAAAAGAGTGTTTACAGACTTAATTTTCAAAAACAAAAAACCACGATCTGATTTGGTAACCGTTTGGTTTTTCATTTTCCTTGGTGAGAGTTGAATTCCAATTCTTAGTCAAATTCCATATTAAAAAAAATTGTTTTTTAGTTTTCGAAACTTGGGTTTGGTTTTGAAAGTATGCAACTATGCAAGAAACTTAGAGATGGAAGAAATGTTTATAGTCATATTTTCCATAACTAAAAACAAAAGATCAAATAGTTACCAAATAGGATCCAAATGATTACCAAACATGACCTATGTTTTTATCATCGGTTTGAACTTCAAAAATGTCAATTAGATTCTAAACTCTACAAAATCTCAAATATATTCAATCCTTTGAGGTCCTATTTGAAAATTATTTGAGCTTTGAAACACTATATTTCTATACATTTTTTAGTTAGCACTATTCTTAAATCATTGATTGATCCAAAAACTTAAGATAATATGTAAAAACTAATCTGATACATCATCTAATAAATATAATGTACTTGATGCAGACCACTCGAACAAGAGACAGAGGGCTTGGTCTGGTTGGTACATAGAGTCATTACCAAGGATAGTATATTACCACGTTGTAAATGGTCGCTCGAAGTTCCACGTCCTGTTTGCAACTTTTGCCCAACAAAGCTTAAAATCTCAACGGTAATAGCAAAATCCTGCTGCTGCATATAGATTTCAAGTAATGCCGACATTTTGAGAGTTTAATTACATTGTCATTTTAATACATGCCCATCTGAATTGGTGTAATGTTTGTAAATAAACAACTTATTTTGAATTTCAGTTCAGTTCTTCGTTGAACTTTTTCATTGGTGGCTCTTAAAGTTTGGTTACAACTCTAGTTATAGGAAATTTTGGGTTTGATATTCCATTTGGATTATTTATTTATTTATGTTTTCAATTGAGGAGAATTCGAACCTCTAACTCCAAGATTGATAACACACGTGTTATGCCATGTTTGAGCTATGCTCTTTTTTGTATCTTTTAAATTGATTTCAACTAATATTGTTTTTTTTTTTTTTTAAACTTTTTGAATTATGTGACTTGTAAGAGAATGCTATACATGATATTTTGGGCAAATTGCAAAAATCATTCATAAAGTATAGTGTTAGTTGCAATTATATCCTCAAATTTGCAACTATAAAAGTTAAGTCTTCAAACTAATAAAAGTATTAAAATTAGATCTCAAACTTGTAGAAAGGAATAATAGTAAATATAATAATTTGGATTAACGTATTTGCAAATATAACGCAGGGTAAAAAAATTTGTATATGACAAGATTTAGATTTAGTTTTTGAAGCATATAAGTGATAAACTGTATAACTGATTATGGGTCTATTAGTGATAGATCATATCACTGCTAAAAGTCTATCATTGATAGAACTTATCACTGATAGATTTTGGCACATTTGTAACTTCTATAAATATTGTAGTGCTATTTAATATAGTTATCCTTGCAGGTTTGTATTTTTTAATAAGTCTTAAATTTAATATCTTAAAGTTAATTATAATCCAAATTTGTTAAATGATAATAATTAACATGTATGAAAATACAATTTTCAAACACATCATATGTATACATTTTAAAGGTGAAAATTAAATTACATAATAAAATACTTTTAAAAAATCAATAACAAACTAGGCCTAAAGACTAAATTTAATATTGATTAGAACCAAGGATTAAAATTAGGCATTTGAAAAATATCATTGAAATTGAACTAGTTCTAAACTACTAGTATTTTAACTTAAATCTACCCTCGACCGAGGAAAATTTTTAATTAAAGTTCACACGTTGTAAGCGGGTTAAATTCAATATTATTTTAAAAGTTGCTTTTTTTATAAGCGTGTTGATAAAACACGAAAAATCGTATGAAAAGAAATAGTCATTTAGCTAAAATGTTGTACGGATGAAAACATGATTAAAACAAAATTGCAAAGTGAAAACTTAGTGATCAAACACACGAAGTTAGCGATTGCACGCACCATTTGCTATGTGAATGCTAATTTTTTTAGTCATATCTTCGTTGATATAATTCCGTTTTAGCTAAATAACCACTCATTTTCATATATTTTCATTGTGTTCTTTCTAATCATGCTTATAAATTTGAGAAATATATTAAGACATCTATACTTTTAAACAATTTTACACCGTTTAAACTTATATAATTTCTTTTCGAGAAATTGTCAAAAATAACAAAATTGACAAAATATTTAAAAATTAAATATACTAACTTTTGTATCTTAGAAGATTTTTTCTATAAAGTGTAATAATTTATTTATTTTTTATTATTTTCGAAAGAACCCCATAATTTTGTTTTTTTTTTATATATATTATATATATATATATTCTATAAAAGATGAAACACGAAAACTGAGGGGAGAAGTGAGTAGCGGTTCATTAATGTGAGGGCGAAGTGGGTATTTCCCATCTTCATAGAGCTATTTTAACATATTTTCAAAATAGAGGTCAATTACATAAAAATTTTCAGATTTTTAGTTCGTTTGAGCAAATTTCCCTTAATCGAGGAAAGAAAAAGACAAGAAAAAAAGAAAATGAAAAAGGCTTATTACCAAGTATCTTTGTCTCGAGTCTCTACAAGCTCACCGAAGAAAGTGGTGCACATCATTTGCAAAGCGCGCGCCGCGAGCGAGCTAATACATAGAAATGGGACGAGCCGCCGGTGGCTTACGGTTGCTGTTCGTGAACAATCAGATGCGAGATTGAACAATTTACCGAAATGTATCAAATATATATTTTGATTAAAGAGTGGGAATCAATCAGACTTGCCACTGAAATATGAATTTGATTCGTTTTCTTCTTCAATTCGAAATCTGCGTTGGACAGTTCGTAGAGTTTGTAAGTAATTAATGAACAATCAAATTTTCTCTTGGAGTACCTATTCCACCGCTTCAATCCTGTGAATGGAAGAGCAGACGAGGTTTTGCTATGAGTGTCTTAAAAGTCGAATCAAATTCGACTTTTCCGATCGATTAATAGTCTCGTATGCTGTATCCGACTCCGCTTTACCCTTCACCTCCACCGCTGTTGTTGAGGTATTCCATCCATTGGTGTGTCTGAGTAAGTGCATTTGAAAATGTTATTTTGTTATCTGATTCTTTTTTCGCGCAGGTGTCAAATGGAGAAACTTCAGGTTCTCAGTTTATGATCGTATATTTGCCTGCCCACGATCACAATTGCATAACCAACTATGTGTAATGGTCACCTTTTTCTTTATTTATGTTAGATTTTAGCATTTAGTGTCATAAACTCGGGAATCAGTTTGGACAAAGCTTCGTGATTGTTTTAGATTAGATGAATTGTGGTTTTCTCCATAGTAGTCTATTTAATTTTGCTTCAGAGAGAATTTAACACCACCCCACCATCCAATGCAGGAATGAGTATTTGCTGGACAATGTTAACAGTCTTAGCAAGGAGAGTATTCACACAATGTCTCCAGTTAGTGGAGATCAAGAGGATAGTACTCATACAGCTTCTTTGCATTTGCCACAAATTGGTGAGAAATCACCAACTGACAGTTCTAACTATAACCATTCCAGTAGGCTCTCTTGTTCGAGGATAATCAGTTCGTTGGCTCCCATTGCTCGTATTAGTATTTCATCACCCTCTACTTTTGAGGAAATTGCTTCCAACCTGTTGTCTGGATCTTTGGAAGATCATGTATTGCACTCACTCTGTCTTTTAATTGAAGGAAGAGCTTCAGGTAGAGACTCCGTGAATTTCCTTAGCTTACTTGGAATTCCGTCTTTTCAAGAGAATGTCTTCCAGAATTGCTTGAGGCACCCCAATGTTGTGCCTGTTCTTTCAATGCTAAGGACTTCTTGTTATACCAATGTAATATTGCCTACAACTCCATACACTTTAGAGAACATTCTCCATTATAGTCCGGATGCCTTAAAGTCCGAGTGGCATATAAGGTTTCTACTATACCAGCTACTATCCGCTCTAGCCTTTATACATGGCATAGGGATCTTCCATGGCAAGATATGCCCATCCAGTGTAATGTTGAACGAGATGTGCTGGTCTTGGCTGCACGTTTGTGAAATGCCTGGGTTAGTGTGTGATTTAAATAGGAAAGAAAATAATTGTTCGATGGCTACATCAGAACAGATAAACTGTTGTGCAAAGGATTGTTCTTCTAAAGCTCTTTATGCTGATTTTAAGCTTTCTTCCTCTATAGACTGGCCTTCTGATTTCATTCGCTGGTGGAGGGGTGAGTTGAGTAATTTTGAGTATTTACTTGCCTTAAATAGATTGGCTGGGAGAAGGTGGGACGACCACAAATTTCACACAATAATGCCATGGGTAATTGATTTTAGCACAAAGCCAGATGAAAGTTCCGATGTTGGATGGCGAGACTTGAGCAAAAGCAAATGGCGGTTGGCAAAAGGCGATGAACAGTTGGACTTCACCTACACTGCCTCTGAAATCCCACATCATGTATCAGATGAGTGCCTCTCTGAGCTGGCCGTTTGCAGCTACAAAGCCAGAAGGTTACCTTTAAGCATTTTACGTATGGCTGTCCGTTCAGTTTATGAACCCAACGAATATCCTTCTAACATGCAGAGACTTTATCAGTGGACCCCTGATGAATGCATTCCTGAATTTTACTGTGATTCTCAAATATTCTATTCAATGCATGATGGCATGGCTGATTTGGCTGTACCTCCATGGGCAGGTAGTCCTGAGGAGTTCATTAAATTGCACCGTGATGCTTTAGAAAGTGATCGGGTCTCAGCAAAACTCCATGAGTGGATTGACATCACGTTTGGATATAAAATGTCAGGTGAAGCAGCTATTGATGCCAAGAATGTTATGTTGCCTTTGTCCGAACCCACAGTTCCGAGGTCTATGGGACGTCGTCAGCTCTTCAGTCGACCACACCCAAAACGACAGGTTCCGACCAAGAGATCATGTCAAAGCCCTGTAATATCAGTTGTAAATCAAGGGCATATAAGTGAAATGGAAGATAAAAATACTATTATGTCTGGAATAATATACTTAGAAGAATTAGAAGTAGCATCATCATTCCTTGAAGAGGGCAGACATTTAAGTGCTCTTTATGGCTATTTTGCTAAAAAACCGGAAGATATGTCCTCCAAAGAGTTGTCATCGGCAAAGAGCTTCAATAGATGTTTAAGCAATTCTTCCGATATATTCGTGCAGCATGAGCAGCGAACCAATATTACACTGAACTATCTTCTTGAGCATGTTGAAGTGGAGAGTAAAGATTCAATTGGATATCAAGAATTGTTATCGTGGAGAGAAAAAATATGTCATTTGCAATTTTCTGATGGTGCCGCGAGTGATATATTTTCTATTGGTTGTATGTTAGCAGAACTTCATTTGAGGAAGCCACTTTTTCATTCTACCTCATTGGCCATGTACTTGGAAAGTGGTATCTTGCCTGGCTTTATGCAAGAACTTCCTCCTGACATCAAAATTCTTGTTGAAGCATGCATCCAGAAGGACTTGACAAGGTGGTAACACTGAGGTTTTATACTTTGATAACGTTGGTTGAAAATTGTAATTACAATCTCTCAAATATATTGTTTGGTGTCTTCTCATTTTGTTTCTGCAGAGCTGCCATGGTCTTATCTATTTCCCTAGTTGTATGTTAACGAGTTCATATCCTATGGACTCTTGCTGACCAACTCTTCCTATTTTATCAAAATATTGTTAGGAGGCCGTCGGCCAAAAATATATTGGAATCACCTTATTTTCCGGCTACAATCAAGTCATGCTACTTGTTTCTAGCTCCACTTCAACTTCTTGCAAATGATGCTACCCGACTTCGTTATGTTGCCAATTTCGCAAAGCAAGGGGCTCTCAAGGCAATGGGAGATTTTGCTGCTGAAATGTGCGCTCCTTATTGCATGCCTCTTATATTGACTCCTCAGACAGGTGCTGAAGTTGAATGGGCTTATGTACTACTAAAAGAGTTTTTGAAGTGTCTGATGCCCAAGGCAGTGAAGACTTTGGTCTTACCTGTTATCCAAAAGATTTTACAGGCTAGTCATTATTTATTTATTTATTTTTGGTCAATTTTACTCTATCATTAAAATTTTATACATCTCTAATCAAATGAGCAAATAAAATTTTCTGTCTCTTTAACTATTGACATTTTAATTTCAGGGTACTGGTTATTCACATCTGAAGGTTTCCCTTCTTCAAGACTCATTTGTAAGAGAGATATGGAATCGGGTTGGCAAACAAGTGTATATGGAAACAATTCATCCTTTGGTCATATCTAACCTTTCTGTTGCTCCACATAAGAGCTCAGCTGCTGCAGCATCTGTGCTTCTTATTGGCTCTTGTGAAGAACTTGGCATGCCTGTTACCATTAATCAGGTTTGACTTATTCAGTCTTTTTTTCGAATCTTGGTTGCTTTGAATAGCTCGCTGTTTTATCTTTTGTGATCATTTTAGGTCGTTTTCTTTTTTGTGTTGCCCGGGTACTTCCTTTGTTTCAGTTTTAGGCTGTATTTTCCTTTGTTAATTTGCTCTTTGTATAATTCTCTTGTACTTCAAGCATTAATCTCATTTATCTAATTTATTATTATTAATAAAGAGGTTCATCTCCGTTTCAAAAAAAAAAAAAAAAAACTTATTCAGTCTTTGGATTTGATGACATAAAGAATTGTGTTTAATATCCATTCGTCTGATTCTGTCTATTGGCCCTGTACGCCATGTGTCTTAGTGCAGTTATAACTTGCTTACTCTTGTTTCAGACGATCCTGCCTTTAATTAACTGCTTTGGAAAAGGAATCTGTGCAGATGGCATTGATGCGCTGGTTAGAATTGGTATTCTTGATTTCTTGGGTCGTTGGCATGACCTCTTTTCGAAAGAAGACATGTTCTATTGAGTCACTTTAATTTCTTTTGTTTAGGTGGTCTTTTTGATGATACATTCATCGTCAAGCAGATGCTACCATTACTCAAGAATGTTGTTAGATGCTGCATTAAATTTTCTTCTCTGTCCAAGCCAGAACCTATGCAAAGTTGGAGCAGTTTAGCTCTTATTGATTGTTTCACCACATTAGATGGCCTTGTTGCCTACTTACCTGGTGAAGTGGTATTAAAGGAGCTTATTGAGGTAAGGTTTTCTAACACAATCAGGCGAAGTTGCATATATGAATTGATATTTCTCGACTTATGGTGCATACCTGTGGTTATGTAGGGTCAGAAATGTTTGCATGTCATGGTGCTTATTCAGAAGAATTTGGATGTCTCAGTGCTTCAGGTGTTCTAAAACTCTCACTACACACATGCATAGTTTGGTGTATTTCTGCATTCATATTCGTGTATTTTATCACGTAGAAAGTTCATTACCACCGAGTGTTTTGCTATCTTGGAGAAAATGCTGTAATGCTAAATAAATGATTGCTTATTGGTTATTCAGAAGGGAAAAAAATGATTGCTTATTGGTTATTCAGAAGGGAAAAAAATGATTGCTTATTGGTTAAGGTTTTCTTCTAGCATAATATTTATTAGGTCTCCTTCGAAAATTTGTGTGTTTTAGTTTGGAAAAGGGGTACCTTCTAACTCAAACTGGGGACATGGCTGACAAAGATGCTAGATACCACCAAACAATAGGATTTACCTTTGCACCTTAGGTGGTATGATTTCTTGTAAGTTTTTTTTTTTCCATTTCATATTAGAGAATCTTCTATTCTGCCTTGTTAATGTGATATACTGATATGTTTCTTGCTTATATATATATATATATATAAAATCTACACAAAAAAAATAGAAAAAAAAAGAAGATGAAGAAGAGAAGATATGTTATAATGGCTTGTTGGATACTATATTAAATTTACCCTCACCTATCAATTGGTGATTTAAGATGGTATCAGAACAGGTTATCCAGGGAGGTCCTGGGTTCAAGCCCCTGCTTTGTTGTTTCCTTTCCAATTAATGTTAATTTCCGCTTGTTGGGTCTTTCTTGATATTTCAAACTCACAAGTGATTGGGAGTGTTGGATATTATATTAAATTTACCCTGACCCATCAGCTTAAGCTTTTGGATCAATTGGTGATTTAAGATGGCGACATTGGTGTCAATAGACTACACTAAGCAGTAAGCAGCACACATCTGCTTAACTAATAACTTCCGTATGTGGATTATTTTCTTCCCTTATCTGTTTTTAATGTTTTATGATGCTTGTTTGGATAATAAAATTTCCCCCATCTGAACTACTTGTTTCCCCTTGCAATTTATTTGCCAGCTAGTTAACTTTTGATAATTTGCAATGTAATCTGCTATCTGTTGACCAGGTTGCTGCTAGTTCTCTAATGACAATTTGTCAGCTAATTGGATCAGATATGACTGCATTGCATCTAATACCCCAACTTAGAGAGGTATTCGACGAGCTTGCTTTTTCGCAGGAAGCTGCTTACCGTTCTACTTCTCTTGGCAGAAACATGAAATCTTCCAAACCAAGCATTGAGGGAGATGTCCTCAATGAAGGCCGCATGGACCTAGTGTTAGCACTCACTATCCTTATCCTTTTAACACAATAAATTTGTTTTGGTCTCTCACATCTTATCTTTACTTCTAAATTGCAGACTGATTTTATATCCTACATTTGCATCTATTCTTGGTATAGAAAAGCTCCGACAGTGTTGTACAACATGGTTGCTTCTTGAGCAATATCTTCTTCGATACCATAACTGGAAGGTAGGAGTAGCTTTCGAGGGTGGTCTTGGATTATGTTTCTGCCAATTCATTTGAAATTAACCTGTATTTCAATTTGTTTATGCACATCTCTGAAAATATTTTCATTCAGTGGGAATGTACAGGGACGTCATCTCGATGCAGTTCAGAAAAATCAATCAGTAAAAGGAATGAATTCAGTAAGGGTTCAACTAGTGAATACAGTCCTGCCAAACTTTTACTTAATGGGGTAGGGTGGTCAATCCCTCAATCACAAAGGGCTCAAGGTGCCAAAAACTTGATGCCCCGAAGACATGATGTTCATCGAGGTTCCATGCAAATGCATGCATCAACTTCACACTCTATAAAGGCTGAACCCTGGTTTTGGTTCCCTAGTATAGCATCTAGCTGGGATGGACCTGACTTTCTTGGCCGCGCGGTGGGTTTGAAAGAAGAACATCCATGGAAGATTAAAGCATCTGTCATTTACTCTGTTCGTGCGCATCAGGGGGCAGTAAGATCTTTGGCCATTTGTCCAGATGAATTTAATGTTTTCACTGCCGGAATAGGATCTGGGTTCAAAGGAATGGTTCAGAGGTGGGAACTGTCTACAGTTAACTGTGTTTCTGGTTATTATGGTCATGAAGAGGTTTTCTTCTTTTTCCTTCTTTCCTTCCTTTTGAGATCATAATGGAACCTTATTTTTCTTGATTCATTCATAACATGACTGTTTATCTCCGATCCCCTTGGAAACATTAAAAAATTAATTGACAATTATGTTAATTCCCGTTATTATCATTATCATTATTGGTCATGGATGTGATTACTTTTAATTTTGTTCTGAAACTTTTAGGTTGTCAATGACATTTGTGTTTTGTCACCTACTGGAAGAATAGCGTCTTGTGATGGAACCATACATGTCTGGAATAGCCGATCTGGAAAGCTTGTATCAGTTTTTGCAGAGTCATCGGTGGATTCTGCACATCTTGCAAGCCCTCTGTCTTCTGTCTTGAAGACAAATGTGGACCATGTCAACTCGATAAGTTCCAATTCATTGTCAAGTGGAATACTGACTAGTGCATTTGATGGAAGCTTGTATACATACATGCATCATATAGAGTTCGCTGAAAAGCTTGTAGTGGGCACTGGGAATGGTTCTCTTAGGTGAAAACATGCTTTGGGTTTCACATTCATTTTTAAATCTCATTTGTATTATAATAAAATAAACTCATGCACGTTTTCTTATGGATGATTATGGATTATTATATTTCCACAGATTTATTGATGTTGCTCAAGGCCAAAAGCTTCATCTGTGGAGAGGGGATGGCGTTGAGTCTGGTTTTCCTTCTCTTGTCTCCTCCATAGGCTCTTGTGGATTTGACAAAATGGTTGCAGATGGTGCTTCGGCTATGCCTTCCTGGATTGCAGCTGGGCTAAGTTCAGGGTATTGTCGACTATTTGATGCTAGAAGTGGAAATGTTATTGCCACTTGGCGGGCACATGATGGTTATGTGACCAAGGTAATTTTGACATGCTTAAGAAAAGCAGCTGTAGGATGATCTTGAGATTGATTTGCCTTTTATGCATTTACAGCTGGCTGCACCAGAAGAGCATATGCTTGTTTCAAGCTCTCTGGACAGGACATTACGAATTTGGGATTTGCGAAGGTTTGTTTAAATTCTTATTCCCACTACTTTTGCTTTCACTCACTTCAGCGTCAAATAGAAGCTTTGATTATTATTATTATTATTGTTCAACACATGTGGAGGTGGCCGTGGAATTGAACCATCAACCTTGTAGTAATTTGTGCTTTTATCACCAAGCTATACTTGGATTGGCGTTAATAGAACCTTTTGTTATATCACTTTAGTTTGATTTCTGATAGTTAAATTTGTTTTGCATCAAGAAAGTTGTTCTGCCAGAGGGATGTTAGCAAGTTAAGAAAATAAGTTGCATGCAGCAAAGAATTGACGCTTGTAGTTTCAATTCTCTCCAACAATAGTATAATTGTAATGGTTTTAGGGACTCAGGATCATATCAGGAAAGGAACCATATTTTGGACCCAATTATATTTGTAGATAAACGAAACAGGTCTTGTTATTGTCTAAGGGTCCGTTTGGATTGACTTAAGAAAACAATATTTTAAAAAAACTCATTTTTATTTAAACTCTTTTGATCAAAACTATTTAAAATATACTTCAAAACTATTTGGAGTGATTGTCAAACACTTCAAATTTTTTAAAATGACTTATTTTTTAAATTAATCACTTGAAAATGTATTCCAAACACACCGTGTCATTTTTTAAATTAATCACTTGAAAATGTTTTCCAAACACACCCTAGTTCTTAATCAACTTTTACCTGCTCTCCCGCTATCCAAACTTATTAATATTTCATATATTTCGTGGATGACAGCCTCTCATATTTCTTTTGTAGGCTTTCCCCGTCAAAGCCAATTATTTTTAGAGGTCATAATGATGGTGTATCTAGCTTCTCGATGTGGGGTCAAAACGTCATCTCAATTTCAAGAAACAAGATTGGACTTTCGTCTTTGACAAAATCTGCTGATGAAGTAAGTAGCGAGCACTTCTTAATATGGTCCGGTCAGTCATTACGTACTTCATACAATAAGATTTTTCTTTTAAGTTGAATTAGTTCAGCTGCACCATATTTATAAAGTTGGAAGTAGATTTGCTATTAGGGGCTAATAAATCACGTGTTAGTTTAAACTAAGATCAATTCTATAGGTTGTATAATTGTGTTGTTGAGTTTTAAGTTTGGCGTAAGAAAGTAGGATGTACTTTGGGTTCTCTTATTATACTTTGTTGTATCTTTGATGACTTCATGTACTTTGAGCTTTTGATTCTTTTCATTACATCAATGAAAAGCTTCGTTTTCGTTAAAAGAAAAAAAAAAAAAGAACATGTTCGAATATATTCTATTGCTTGTTCAGTTACCTTTGCGTAACGAGTCATATATTGTCCACGTTGAATGTAAGTAAGTGAATCCATTGTGTGCAGGATGGGCAATATCGAATTATTCCTCAGAATCTCTCGAGCATGGACCAGGGAACAAGGAATTTATCAGTATTGTCTAGCATAAGTATTCTTCGTTATTCAAGATTGTTCGTTGTTGGAACAGAAGATGGTTACATGAAAATTTGTAGTTAGAAACACTTTATGTTTACAGTGCTTGGTGAAAGGGGAAATCATTTTTTCATTTTGTTGATAAACGTTTGAATACTTGCGATACTATCAGTAGCCACCGTGAGTTTTGGGTGGGTTTTTTGTTTTTGTTTTTTCTTTTTAAAATAATAATAATAATAAACCCTAAACCCTAAACCCTAATTATTATCGTTGTAAAATTGAAGCACAACGAGAACACGGATATTGAAAAAAATGAGATTAAAATAAAATAACAAAAGAATAAAATTAAAATAAAATAACAAAAGAATAAAATTAAATAAAACAAAATAAGAATATAGGAAAATAGAAATTCACTAATTTTTCATCACTTTCTCCAAAAAGTTGGAATTTAACCAATTTTGTCTCAAAGTCCACCAAAAGCTACTATTTATAGGTAATTTGGCATGCACGAGTTGGATTGTTTGAACACTAAATATGAGTGAATAGATAACACATGGTTAACATATGTGGTAATAGAAAAATGTCAGATGGTATTTTGGATACTAAATATTATACTGGAGTATCTATATTTGTAATATTTATAATAATTATTATATTTTTTTGGAAAAAAGGTAAACCATGCAGGAAGGAAATGACAGAACATATTTACAACAATTGGCTTCAATCCAACAAAACAAGACCAAGCTTATACAAAGAATTCTTGTGTGTATATATGTGTATGTTCATATATAAGGAGAAATGAACCTCCAACCTTTAGGGATGAGGCAAATGTTAAAATCATCGAGACAAGTTTCTTTTAATAAATTTTTAATGTGAACTATAACTTTCTAGTATCTTAAAAGATGCAAAAATTTCATGACTAGGTATTTTCAGCCCTTCCATTCTTTAACAATTCTTAAGGGTTAAAAGATGAAATGAAAAGCTCATGTGGATATGAAAAGAAAAAAAAAAAAAAACAGCAAAAAATCATAGAACTTTTGGTTGGGGAAGACAAAGGTTGGGAGGTTAGAGGATTCTTATTACTTGAACCCTGTTTATTGAATAGGTATAATCCTTTACCATGTTGTGTTGACTACTGCAGGCATAGAATATTTCTTACATAACCCCATAAAGTAATACCTTTTTCTCATAAACTATATAGAGAGGATAGTTTGGGATGGATGTTCCTCATCCACCATCATAATCTAATCAACTATAATTTCTTGTAATGGCCAATCTCATTGGTGACGACATGGACGGTATCGCTCCCTCTCCACCCTTCCTCATACTAGCATTTGTATTCTTTCGAAAATTGCAATGTTATTCTTTACCTTTTATCTAACATCTCAAAAGTATCTCAGAAGTAGGAAGTTGCATGAATGTTGAACAAAAATTGAAAACTAGAATGGTCGGACAATGTCTAGGTCTTATTTTCATTCTAGGCCAACCAATGCCATTCTAATTCTCAGTTTTAACACAATCTAAGAGTTTT
Source organism: Cucumis cinereus (assembly GCA_037974625.1). Taxonomy (NCBI): domain Eukaryota; kingdom Viridiplantae; phylum Streptophyta; class Magnoliopsida; order Cucurbitales; family Cucurbitaceae; genus Cucumis; species Cucumis cinereus. Next base: position 14,941,468 of record JBBPDJ010000003.1, read on the forward strand.
ATGGTCTAAGAGTAATTTAAAACGTTTGTGAATGGTCAAGGGTAGAGAAGTGTTTTTGAAGTAAAGGACAATTCTTTTTTTTTTTTTTGGTTGTAATTTACTAAGAATTTATGTACATTATAAGGTGTTCCCTGTTCCCTAATGAATGAGAAATGATTAGCTTCACACAGCACAACGTGAGACTAATTCAATTTCAACGTGGAAAAATAGGGAATGGAAGCACTATTGCACACAGTAATTTTAACACTTATCAGAGCTCATAATATACTAAAGGAAATGTAAGATCACAGCATAGACTTAGTCCTCTTTTGCTTTCTTACCAATATGAAATAATATGCAGAGATCTCAAGATATGTTTCCGATGTCCCGCCTGCTCATTACACAGTCAAGATAGAGTCCTTTTCATTGTTAACAAAGAACTCGGTGGATCGGTTTGAATCCGGGGAGTTCGAGGCAGGTGGCTACAAATGGTAAATGATATTCCTTCAGACTCTTTTTTATCTTCTTCATAAATTTTGAGGCTTGAGCTTGCACTACATTGTCATAATCATGGAATGTTCTTGCAGGAAATTGGTACTCCATCCACGTGGTGACAAAAGCAAGAATGGGAATGACCACATCTCTCTCTATTTGGCGATTGCAGGGACTGATTCCCTCCAACCGAGTTGGGAAGTGTTTGTTGTTTACCGACTCTTTTTGCTCGATCAGAACAAGGATAACTACCTCACAGTTGAAGGTATATCGTCCCTTCCCTTCCCTTCAAGAAATAAGCTGTTGCCTGTTTGCAATATGAGTAACAATACCCGTAAAATGAAGATGGCAAGTGGAAGCCAAGGCGGTTTCGTGGAATGAAGAAAGAATGGGGTTTCGATAAATACATTAGCCTAAAAGAATTCAATGAGTCCTCCAATGGGTATCTGGTGGATGATGTGTGTGTGTTTGGAGCTGAGGTCTTTGTCTGCAAAGAAAATTTCAAAGGAGGCAAGGGGGAGTGTTTATCAATGATAAAGAGTCCCGTCACTTACAAGCATGTTTGGAAAATTGATAACTTCTCCAAGTTAGATGCTGAGAGCTATGAGTCCAAAATCTTCAACGCAGGGGATAAAAAATGGTATCCATCTACTTTTCACACATTCTGATAATTAACTGACCAGGTTTGAAGCTGGATTAATCTGATGATGGGTACGCATACGTATTCATTGTGATGTTGCAGGAAAATTCGAGTGTATCCAAAGGGCCGTGGCAGTGGTGAAGGCAGCCATCTTTCCCTATTTCTGGCACTGGCAGATCCCACTGCGCTGCATCCTGCAACCAAAATATATGCAGAGGTAACGTTGCGCCTGCAAGATCAGATGTACTCAAAGCATCATTCTGGAAAAGGTAAAAATACATAATCACAATGACTCACATAATCACATACAAACTATTCAGTTATAACACAATGGCAAGGATTTTCCTTGTTTTGTTGTTGGCAGTTTCATATTGGTTTAGTGCGTCAAACCCAGAAGTTGGAGGGCCAAGATTCATGCTGTTAAACAATTTCAAACAACCTAACATGGGTTTTCTGGTGATGGACGCTTTCATTGTGGAGGCAGAGGTCAACGTCATTGGAGTGGCCAATGCATTCTCTTGAATACCCTCCTGTGCTCTGTTGCAAACCATAACTAACATCATATTATTCTTATCCCTTGTACTTTACGTGTAAACAAAGTACTTGTCATGATCTTGACTTTAAGTAGACAGATTTAAGATGGAAGCCAACAGAATTTTATGAAGAAATTGTATACATATAATATGGCATTGAAATTGATATGATTTGTTTAAAATCGGAAACTAATTAATGAAACATTTCATCGTCTCAAGATGTCTTGAACAACTGTGATATTGTTTCAATTTTTGGGGGCGAAAGCCACAAGGAGCCAATGTCAATCGTTGCTCACTAGAATATTGTGCCCTTGTAAGCAAATAGCTCGCATGGCCGTAGAATGACAGGTGGCCACTGAGTGCGGACTTGCGATTCCCACTCCATGCCAATATGTCCAGAACAAAAAGCAAGCTCACCTAAAACTAATATAACTAGAATTGGGCGACACTAATACTGATCGGCATCATTGTCACAAAAAGCTCTATACATAAAATCCAGTTAGCCACAAACTTCCCACAGAAATAATAATTGCCTGAAGGATCATCAAAACACTATGGTGAAAAACTCGGCACAGAGGATGTGATACGAAGGGTGGATTTGATCTCCTGAGATGTATCCAGTGTAGCAATTTAACGGACTGGGGGATGGAGGCTAGAGCCCTCGGTGGAACAGGCACAGTGTGGGGTCCAAGCTCTCAAACATGCACCAATTTTGCATTCGAGTTCATTGCTCGAAATCACTCATTGTTAGAAGCATAATCAATCACCTGTTTCTTTTCCAGCTCCAAGTAATGAACTCTATCATTCATGCCTTCTTTTCCATATGCTTCCATCATAATAGAATATGTTTTGCTATCTGGCTGACAATGTTTATCTTTCATTCGCTTAAATACTCTATCCATTTCCATCAGATCTTCAGCCTTAGCACATGCAGATATAACTGCATTATAAAATGTGGTATTCTCTGGAATCTCGAATTTTCCTGCCAACTTAACTGAGCTAATAACCTTATGGAAGAGACCTGCATTAGCATATCCATTTATAAGGCAATAGAACGTCTTGGTGTCTGCTCTCATGCCCTCAGCACGCATCTGCTCAAATGTGTACTCCATGTTCTTTGCATCTCCCACATCGGCGAAAGCTTCAATCACGTTGTTGTATGTTGATGTCGTCCAAGGAAACTGCAATTTGCGCATATACTCCATCACAGAAGACATTTTATCATACATCCTCTTCTTCCCATAAGCACCAATCAAAATATTAAATGTACGTGTTTCTGGCTCAATACCAAAGTTACGAAACTTCTCATACCATCTTTCCATCATTTCAATCTGCCCTTTATTACCAAACACACTTAGAATTATATTCATTGTCCACACATCCGGTCTACAAGTTGTGCTCTCTAGCATTCCTATTAGAACTTTCTCCATTTGGTCATACTTCCCTACCTTGCCATATCCACTTAATACAATGTTCTGGGTCACTGTATTTGGAGTTATGAGTCGTTCGGCCATTTCCTCATACAACGATTCGACTATTTCAAAGCGAGAAGCATCGACACAAGCCTTGATTAAGATACTATACGTGTAGACATCAGGTTGGCAGCCAGGGAGGGTCTTCATGAGCTTGAGAGTGGAAAATGCATCATCAATGAGATTGTTCCGACAATATGCACCAAGCAAAGCAGTGTAAAGTTCAGAGGTAGGTTCACATCTTTCTTGAACCATTGTATCAAAAAGCAGACGTGCACGGTGTGGTTGGCCAGACCTTCCAAGTAGAACAAGCAGCTTCATGTAAGTTCCTTCTTTTGGTTCATAAAATGGTTGTTCGCGGAGCATTTCAAACACCTGAAGGTTGAATTAAAGCAGCCACAATTGTTATAGGTGAAAACAACAGCACAAGAAATTCACACACACTCTTGAAATCATCAATTCATTCCTTCAAATTAACACACATGAAGATGAATGTTCATGTTTCCAATTCAACTTTAAAGAGCATGTAATGAGTCTCCCTGAAATCCCCAAATATGCATTTTTTCTCTTTATCCATAAATGAAAAAAATGCTAATTCCAGCGCACATTACAAAAGTATTCAAACCCAACATCGATTTTATCTCAAATAAATTAAATCATTGAACATAAACCAAGAACAAGTAACAAAAAGTTGGAGTCCAGAACAAACAAAAAACAACCAAAAACGAAAAAATGAAATTAAAGAAAAGGAAACCGACCTCAAGAGCTTGAAGCCACCGTTTGTTCGTGATATGGTCAGACAAGGCTTCAGTGACGGTGTTGGCCCAAGCCTTGGCATTATTCTTCCGGTCTAGTTTCTTTTTGACATTCTTGAGAGGGGTCTTCCTGGGGGTGGATGTCTCCGTAATTCCTGGAAATTCCCCTTGCTTCCAGTGCCTCTTCTTAGCAGGTGAGGACGAAGTAGATGGAACAGGGGATTTTCTGGTGGGAGCTGCAAATGCACAGCGAACAATGCGAGAATTGGGGTGTGAAGAAGAAGAAACAAAGATGGGGAAAACGGAAGTGGAGGCTTGATCGAAAGAGACTGAAGAAGGAAGGAGCGAGGAGGAGAAGGAGAAAGAAGCCATAGTTTCGCTGCAAGGAAGATGGTAGAGCTTCGAAAAATGAAGTGGATGAGCGATTAAGATTTTTAATATGGACAAGGGATTTTTCTCACAAAATTCGTTTCTCAAAAGGGACTAAATCCTAAAAAATTAAAGTAAAGGGACTAAAACATAAATTTCATTCAAACTTTTCCCTAGTGGATATGATAACAGTAGCTAGCTTAACAGTAACTGTCATCCAATCTTTTCCGGATTCAAGTTTAAATTACATAAAAAATAAATTCTAAAATTTGTATTTATTAATTGCTAGAGTCATATAAATTTTTGAAACCATTGTATTCAATTTATCTTTTTATCAATTATATTCTAAATTTTATTTTTCATTTTAATTATTTTGATATTTGAAGTTTTTCTTCAAACAACTGTAAAAGTTAATTTATGGCTAGAAATTTTTGTGCATGTAATGGTGTTTAAGTGAACAAATCTAAGAAAATTTGTGGGTCAACATAAAAAAAATAATAATAAAAAATCGAGAACGTTTGGGTTGAGAGAATAAAGACGACAATATGTATAGTTTAAAGTTGCAGTATATTTTATTTATTTATTTTCATGTGCGTATTTAGATTTATTACATGAGAATTTGACTTTTTTTTTTTTAAAACTGCATAAAACGTTTAAATACATTTGGATATAATTGAAACTAAGTATTTTATAGAGGAAAAAAAAATACATATTTGGTCCATAGATTTGAAGTAGATATTTAATGTAAAATTGAGATTAATAATGTTAATCTTAAAATCTAAATTAAATTGAATAAAACTTAGAGACTAAATTGAAATGAAACTTATGGTAGAAAGTAAAAAGGATAAATTTCAATTTATATATTTAAACTTTGATGACGTATCAATTTAAACCACAAACTGTATCAATTTAAACCTTAAACTTTTATAAGTTTATCAATTTAAACCTTCAACTTTCAAGAGTGTATTCAACTAAATTTTGAATAAAATATAATAGAAAGTTTAAATTATTAAATTTTTATATATCTCTAAAGTTTAGAAGTATAAATTAGTATTTAATCAAATCAAATATAAAATTTAGGGACTATTTTTCTATTTAGTTTGATCTGAGCCGTCTTTCCTCTTTTGAGCTTGAGAACTCGGACATTTCCTGGCGCCTATGGGTCAGTGAAATGAGAGGATCTATGTCCACATCTGGTTTGTATGGCGAATCCTCCGAACAACAACAATGGCGGTCCAAGCTCTCCTTTGAATCTTGCCATTCGCATCACCGAGTACCATCGTCCTCATCGCACACAGCCAGTAACTCAATTGCTTCTCTATAAATTTTTCTTCCGACTCTGTTTTTCTGCTGCGCTGCTCTCTTAGGTTAAATCTATGCTTGCAAGATCGTAATCGTTGTGTTCTGTTCGTTTCTGTTATGTTATTTTGTTTCTCGTAAGTGAATCGATAGGTAGGGATCGTGGACTCAAGAAAGAGCTGTTCCGCTCTTGATATCGATCCATCATAACTTCTTCAAGGTTGGGAGGTTAGAGGGAATGCGGTTAAAGCAATATTGATTTTATATGTTAACTCAATTTCGTTTTTCGCTTTTGTCATTCTATTATTTATTGTCTGCTTTTATCTAGTCCTGAACATTACAGCGAAAAAAAACAAAGAATGGTTTAGAGGGATAAATTTATTTTTAGATCTTATTAGATTGGATCCTAAGTGTAGTTGACACTGAGCATTTAAAATTCATGCATCTTCTAAGTTCTAACATTGGGATTTAGTCATTACAAAAGACTAAATCATTGAAATTTATCATTATGTTTCAAGAACTCAAAGCCCAGGTCCTTGTATTACAAAAAAGAAGTGTACTAAAGAAAACATTGAAGAGCCCAAGTATAAAGAGGAGAAATGTGATCTGACTTAGAATAGACTACATCTGGAAATTTTTCTAGTATCGATCCTCATGAACATTGACCATTCAATACCCGAATGGTAAAGTGAGGAGATAATGCCACCCCAAGAGAGAAAAAAAAAGTTACAAAAACTTTGGACCTGTTTCAAAGCCAGCAATGCAAAGATGGAACTGTACACTAAAACAATGATTGGGATTGGGACCACCAAATCATTTCTCTTCCCTGCTTGCTCTACTGGAGCGACCAACCTCCACAGAGAATTTGGAAGTTTGAAACTTACATGCTTCTATTTTATGCACCTATTCGTTCTCTCACTTTTGAAAGTCTCATTGTCTGTATCTTATCTGTGTCGTCTTGGTCCTCTCTCGTGTTTCATAGCTTCCTTTTTGGTCGCAATAGCTTGGCTCTTTCTGGGTCTTCGGTCCTGTAAGTTATGATGAAATATGAATGAGTTGAGGTTAACTAATGATACTAAAGGATAAATGTTTTGAGAATGAAAACCAACCTGTCGAGGGATTGGATATTCTTCTGACTCAAGCATGCGAGAAACTTGGCTCATCTTAGGCCTCTTATCAGCATCTGGATCCACACACCTCAAAGCAGTCAAAAGAACTCGCTTCAGTTCACTAATTGATGGTTTTCTCTCTATATTTGGATCTACCACCTCTTCTGACCGTTTGCTTCCTACCATCATCTTTAGCCAATCCACCAAATTTACCTGCAAACAAATTCCGAAGTCCAGTGTTTGTTATCATAAATCACTGATTGGACGAAAATTATAAGCTTATGGGTGAAGACAAATTTAATGTTATACCATCTAACACCTCTCCCTCATGTGTAGACTTGAAATATATAAAAATAAATTAATATTAATTGGGGAAATAATAACATTGCAAGGGTTTGAACATATAAAATTTCCTAAACCAACCTACTTTGATACAATCTTAAACCACCAATTGACCCAAAAACTTAAGCTTACAGGTGAAGGGTAATTAGCTATTATATCATCTAACAATTTGAAAACCAATGCACATGATCCAAACATGTAAAACTAAACTATCTGTATTGTCGGTAAATACCTCATGGGCTGGGCGACCATAATCAACGGGGTCTCTTCCAGTAATTGCTTCTAGAAGGACCACGCCAAAACTATAAACATCACTCTTCTCATTTAGAAGTCCAGATTTGGCATATTCTGGTGCCACATATCTACGATGAGAAGAAAACAAAGTATTTTATCCCCCAAACAAATTAGGGAAGCAGCAGCAGGACTGCCGCTGTGAATTAAGAGTGGAAGTTTGTTTACTCACCCAAACGTACCCATAACTCTGGTGGTAATGTGACTCTTCCCAGCACCGAGTAATTTGGCTAGCCCAAAGTCTGATAGTTTTGCATTAAACTCATCATCAATCAATATGTTGCTCGCCTTGATATCTCGATGCACAATTTTTGGCTCGATTGCCTCATGCAAATATGCCAATCTGAAAAACCATTAAAGATTGGAATCTCGAGTGCGATGGAGAAAAGAGACAGGCAAATGATCAAATGAAGGTTATATACATATATATACTCACGCCTTAGCAGTACCAAGGAGAATTCTGATTCTTGCTTCCCAAGTGAGATATCCATGATGACATAGAGCCCCGTGAAGCCACTGCTCTAGATTTCCATTATCTACATACTCATATACTAGCATCCTGAAAATATCTACTGTAAAGTATACAACAATCGAAGCTAGATAGCAAAGGAACAATCAATTGCAGTAGCAATACCTATGTGTTCCTTCAATGCAGTATCCCAGCAGCCGAACTAAGTTCTTGTGTCGCACATGGCCAAACGCTTCTACTTCCACCTTGAATTCCCTTTCCGCTTGTCCTCTACACAAGTTAAATCCATCATTACATGTACAACTTATACTAACAGCCAATCTTCGTATGAAAGCTCAGTTTCTCACCAAAAAAAAACCAGCGAGAAATTTACAGCCAATCAATAACCCACTGAGAAAATAAAATATTAGTTAAGAGAACAAACTTACACATTTAAAAGTTTTTTGACAGCCACAGGTGTCCCATTGATCAGATGACCTCGATAAACAACTCCATATCCTCCCTCCCCAATTATATTATCATTTGAAAACTGCATTGTTGCAAGTTCCAGGTCTCTTAAGGTGAACCAGTGACCCCATCCCAGTTGTGAGAATTCTGGCAGACCGGCGAGTGGCGAAGGATCCGGTGGTATTGAATCTGAAGGTCTATGCAAAACACTTGCTTCCTTGCTTCCTTCTCCAGAGCCAATAGCATATATCTCTGTGTTATCAACTGAGCTTGATATGCTGTAATTATATGCCTTGTTTGAATACAAAAGAACGTTTTCCGATTCCGTGTCGAATCCATCGTGGGGGACGGAGTCGTGCTGGATTGCTGAAACATGATCAACTCCAATCTCCTTGATTTCCTTTGATGCAATGGAAATACGGTTGAGAGGAAGCATCCCACTTACCCTTCTAGATCTTCTTCGTGAATTAACCACACATATTGATAGAACCACAAGGACTATTACAATAAACACCCCCACCAAGATTCCGGTAAACACCCATACCTTCATACCAAAAACAAACGTCTTCTTGGAAAGTGTTGTGTTTAGATCAGGCGCCATTTCTTTTTTCCTCTAACATACAAGAAAAACAAAAACGGAATGCTTACAATCAATGTTGCAGACTCACTTATCGGCTGAGTCGAAAAATGAAAACAATGTCTCCAGTTTCCAGAGCTCCTCTCCTTCGATTACCCGACATTTAGTGCAGTCAAATACAAAGCTCCCAATGTAGAAGGCTGAGAAATGTTGATGGGATTCTAGGCCTTGTTCTTAGATTAAACGAGTTAAGAGAAAGGGAAAAGAAGAACATGAAATGGTGGTGGTGGGATGGAATGGAGTTTTCAGTAGTAGGTAATCAAGAAGGAATGAAGGAAGAGAGAGGGAAATGGGGTATGTCTTTGCCTTGGTTTTTACATTACATTCAGAGAATCAAACACAACATCTTCCCACCTTCCTTTCTTTGCTGTATCTTCAAATTTGTTTCTCTCTCTCTTTCTCTCTTTATTAGATTTTTTTAATAGAGAAAATCTATCAGTTCGGAAGATGGCAGACAATGGCAGCAGAACAAATTAGAATTGGTTTGGTTTAAAGTCTTGTTTTTTATATTAGAATTTGTTTTCTTTTTATTCTGGTGGTTAAATATCTATCACACATTCACTACAAAATTTGATGTAGCTAGCCCTCGGTAGATTTATATTTTAAATCATAATATTGAATAAGTTGGTGTAAGATTTAGGCTAATTTATAAAAAAAAAATTACCATTAAACTTTATCGATTGTTTAAAAAATACCCATATTCCTTGAAAAGTCGTAGTTGTACAATTACCCTTGATTTTTCATAAATGTACTATCTTTGGAGTAGAATCCATTTTGAACGGTGGATAGTAAATCAATAAGGTTGACGAAGATGCTTCTTTGGATTAAGTCTAAGAGAATAGTAGTCGTACACGTCAACTTTTTTATTTTTTCAATATTCCAACAAATTTTCTACTTCAATAGTAGGTTTGAAATATTGCAATTTTCGAAAGAATAAAGAGTATATTTGACACAAAAGATAATATCTAGTGTTTCTTTTTTTTTAAAAAAAGTAATTATAAGTTAGCCCTCGATATCGAAATTGAGTAATAACGATTAATTAACCTTATATTTAAAAAGCGAAGGAAGAAAAGGATGGGTATTTATGTGGAGTTTGAAAGATGAAGAATAGCAAAGATTATTAGTAAAAGAAAAGGGGTGGTTGGATGATGAAAAGACAGGCCAGCAGCGTGAAAATGCCCATTTACTTGCCCAATTCTTCTCCAATGCCTTGTAGAAATTGAAGGAGACTACACAACAATAGGAAAAAGCTCTTCTTTTACGGAAATTATTTTAAATATTAAAATTTCTGAAAATATTTATAAATATAGAAAAATATCACAATCTATATATGATAGATCACGAATATAGACACAGATATTAGTCTATCGTAGTCCATTGTAGATAAATTAAAATATATTTTGGTTCATTTTGTTGAATTTAAAAATTACCGTTTATGTTGCGTTTACTTTGCTTTGATAAAAGTAAAGTCTGCCCACTTTTGTTCTGCTTCTGTCAAGGATTAGGAAGGATTTATGCCTGTTGCCTTCCTTCCTTAATCAAATTAATTAGTCTGTGGGTGCATTTAATCATTAATGCAATGTTTAAATGCCATTTCAACCTTTAAAATAGAAAATTCTAATTTATTCCCTTAATTTGTAGTTTGTTCTAATTTAGTTCGTGAACTTTCAAAAAGTTATTTTGGTCCTTGAATTTTTAATAAAGTACCGTTTTGGTCATTTCTGTCTAATATTTACTTGTCAAATGCATATCTCTAAATTGTATAGCTTGAAATCATGTTCATATTAAATTTATTTCATTAATGGTTAGAAATTAAATGTCAACATAAACATAACTCAACCAGTATGAACATGTACTATCTATCTCGTAGTTTGAGGTTAGATCTTTTACCCTACATGTTCTCAAACCAAAACAAAGTAACAAAAAAGAAAAAAAAAAGATAAGGACAAACATTGGATACTTTTAAAAGGTTTAAGAACTAGAGTAAATTTTTTTTTAGAGAGCAAAATAGAGCAAATCTTAAAATTCCAACTCCCTATAGAACAAATTTGAATATTGGGGGACCAAAATGGCGTTTAAGCTGACTTGAACACATGAATTAAAATAATATCTATAAACACACACTCCACGAACACTAGTATAGCTACAGTGAAATATACAGTCTCGACCAAAAGGTCAACATATTGTTATACTCGAAAGAAAAACACACAAATATGATTGTGGTAGATTGCATATCCAGTCAATAGTTGGCCAAAATATTTTCTAGTACAAGAATGACGTGAATGAGATATCGAACTTTCAACCTCTAGAAAAGAAGTTTATGTGATTGACTGTTGAGCTAAGCTTACGTTGGTCATAGTTGACAAAAATCAATTATGCATACGTGGAATCGAAATTTTAACTTATGGAAAATAAAGAATACGAACGAACGTTGAGCTAGCTCACTTGGTAGTCGGGAAGAATCTTTGATCATAGTTTTGTCAGCCAGAGCCGGAACTAGAAGGATAATAGGGATTTTGTTCGGTTGTTTTGCCTCCATCATTGAGCTGCGTCCTGTCGGTAGCCAACAACAATGTGGCTATGGATTTGGATTTTACTGTTCATCAGTAAACACAACACAGTCAATCTAATGGCGACAAAGGTTTTACTTAAATTCAAGGTTTTGATCTCTGCCATTTATGAAGAGGACAAACAAACTGTTAGGACTTTCATGCCTTTCCTTCTACTACAATATACCCTAATATTCTATTTTCCGTTGTAATTATTAGTAAAACAATTTATTTACTTTTTTTTATAAAATTTTTTTACGATAATTTGATTTGTATATTTCTTAAGTATAATTACAAGGGTTAGGGTTGTATTCTTAGAAAAACACAAAAACAAGTTTTTTGGAACTATTTCTCTCTCTCTATATATATTTTTTAGTTTTAAAAGAATTTGGCTTTGTTTTTTAAGACATTGATAAAAAATAGATAATAAATCAAGAAATTTATACATGAAATGAGTGTTGATAGACTTAATTTTTTGAAACCAAATGAGTACTAAATAGGGTTCTAATCATCAAAGTACGATGTCTTCATGATGAAAATGTGATGTATTAACTTGTATGTATGTATGTGACATTTTTGCATTGTCACGAAAACTCGAATTCGCAAGGAATTCTATTCCATTGACTTTTGAGGACTAATAGACTCGATGACGTTGTGTTTGGAAATATTGAAAAAAACATAATTTAATAAATAGAAACATCGATTATCTACTTAACAATGAACAAGGTCGTTTAAGTTTGATTCCTTTTTTCAAAGATTAAAAGAAAAAAATATGGATTATGAGTTGAAACATGAACAGAATAATATGACTCGATAAATTAGTTGGTTGATTAAATATATAGTATTTACAATAAGTAATAAATCTATGTATTAAAGCTAAAACGAGCTTAGTTCAAGTATAAAATATGCTTTACGAATGCAAAATTTATGGTTTCAAATTTCATATTACTTATTTTTTTAAAAAAAATCAAAACCAGTTTATGATAAATATTTATTTAGAAAATGGTTCGTAGCCCCCTGTGCCGCGTTGGCATCAATTTCAATATTAAAATGGTCATAATGCAAAGTATGGTAAATGATTAATGAATGATTCGTCCACCCATATGTCCCCCCCATGTCACAGGGTGGTTGCAAGAAATTATTGGATATTGTACCATTTTTATTTCCCATCCATTAGGCTTAAAAAACTATATGTGTACGTCCACACATGTAACGTAACGATAATTATCATGTATGGTAGCCTACACTGCAAAGATCATACGAGAGTTAAAAGTATCTCTATCGATTCTTTTCTTTACTTTGCCAAAATAGATGAGGTTTGGTCTTGATCTCGTGGTGGACCGACTTACAACAAAAAGGAAGATGTAAATCTTGTGGAACGAGACCATCAATGTTTCTTATGACACTGTACCTTTCTTAAGATATGTTCTAAGGTTTCTACTAAAGACGAGTAGATAGTCTGTCACGTAAAATAAAACAAAAATATTGTGTTCAATGGAAAGATATATATTTAGAAAAATTGTAATATCTAAAATCTCAAAGTATTTGCACTCGGTCACACTTTTAAGGAAAGTAATTAATAATATAATAATATTTTAAAAAATTCAAAATATAACAAAATTTGTTATAAACTATTTGTGATATGATTTATCATCAATAAGGTTTTATCAATGTGTGATTCTATTACAAATAGACTATAGAATTAAATTCATAACTGAAAATATATTTGAACCTGATTGTTATATTTGCAATTGTCTCGTGTTAGTAAAGAGCGTCAAATGTCGATGATCTAGTTGGAGTTAGATTTTGTTGGGCTTGGATGACTTAATGGCCCCAACTTCCAGGTCCGGCCCATCAGCGGAGAACACATCTTGACATCATCGGTTAACTGAATGAAAAAACAGCGTCTTCATGTTAGTTGAGTACTTCGCTAGTTTTCCCGCTTCACTTTCTTCTTCTTCGATCTCTTGGAAGCTCTCCTCTTCTTAAGAATGGCTAGGGTTTATGATTTCTCCCTCGACAATTTGGTGCTTTTTGCTCCTATCAACTGCGATTTCTCGTTCATCAGTGTAAGAATCTGAACTTCTCTTTGTTTCTACTCTTTCTTTCGTTTCCATGTTTGTACATTTTACTTTTTTACAATGTATTTCTTCTCTGATCTACGTTTCTGTTATCTTCTTCTTTTGGTTAATTACTTGGCGGTTTTTACTCATATTATTGATACAGGACATTGCATCAATGTTCGAGGTTTTTGAGCTTGTGTTTCTGTTTGTTACTAGTGATGGTTGCATTTACATATCTACACTAAGTATTCAAGATTATCGGGCTCAATTTCTAGCTAAATTTCACATTATATCGATTCGTAATTGCATAGTCTTACAGATTATATCTAGAGCTTCTAAGTTGTATTTACATTGTCATTATACTGGTGCATCCTGATCTTTTGATGAGACCGAACCCTTCTTTTATTTATTTTTTTTTTTTTTGTATCCTCAAGTATGATGAGGGCGCGTTTTCATACTGTTATTGCAAATTTCGTTTTTCTTCATTTTCTTTTAAGAATATCTTTCAATTTGGTGAGCTTTGGCTATGAAAGAAAGTCAGCTACAAAAATTATGTATCATTGTCTAGATTTATCAAATAATATTAGCCATTTTCCGCGCTTTCATTGTAGGTTTTGTAACACTGCTTACTTGGTACCTTTTGGTGGCATTCATTCAGATGCTCAAAGCTCCAAGTACGTGCCGAGGAAAATGCATATATTTTTCCTAATCATTTTGTTTTGAAATACCTCACAGTTCATAATCACCACCTTTCAGTGGCAACATTTAGTGGTCGGTATGAACAACAAAGAGAGAAAAAAAAGAGACGAGACATGAATCAAATTGAAACATATGTAAGATTTTAATTGTCTATGCCAACTACTAACTCTGTTTAATTGGATTTTCCGTGTAGCTTTGTGTTTCTGTTTTTTCCTTGGTATTTTCTGGAGAAACATATGATGGAAGTTTCAGAGATTCAGTTTAACTTCTGGATCTTTTTCTCTAATTCTCTCTGTGCTTTGGCCTTGAACTTCTCTATTTTCTTGGTAATTGGAAGAACTGGTACCGTTACTCGAGTTGGTGGTGTTCTTAAGGATTGTCTTCTTGTAGCCTTTTCAACTGTTCTATTTCATTGATTTACGATCACACGACTGAGTACAATAGGATATACAGTTGGTAACTTCATTCTCTGTTGATAATTTGAGCATTTTTTTACAAGCCTTTTGTTTTGCAAAAGTTCATTCAGCTAACTCATTCCTCTGTCTCTGACTTCTGATGCAGCACTCTGTGGTGTTATCATGGTACAATTGCTTAAAGATGAAGGATGCTCACGTATCTCATTCCCCACTTTCTACTGACAACATTACCCGAAAACTTGTAAAGGTTAGTGTCCATTTGCTGTAGTACTTTAGACTGAGCAAATAACATATACGATAAATCATATGGTTCAAGTAGCAATATTTATGATCTGAGTTCAGTCTCATGTAATATCAGGTTAAGATATATTTTTCTCTCCCACAAAGCTACCAATTGAAATTCTATGTAGACATTAATTCGTCCATACACACAGACATAGAACAATTTCTTTCAAACTAACAACCATAAAATTCAGACCATAGCTATTCTGGCACCAACCTGCAGATGAACGAAAGGTATTGAGAACAATAAGTCTTTGTAAGGTATTTCCTTACTACTATTAGTGTTTGATAATCAAAAGATAGCCCTAAGGATTACAACCCAACCGATTGCATAGTGTTGGTTCTCTCCCTCTTCTCGGTACTTTCGTATTACCAAAAAACCTAATACTGCTAATCACAACTCTTTATTATATACAGTGGTTCTAATCTCCTTTCTAACTAACTTTCACTCTGGACTATCCTTTTTACCTTTCCTAGAGTATTTCAGCAATATCGGTGGCCTAACACTAACAGTGTTGTATGCTCAGGGGTCAAGAGACACTAACTAATAGAAGCAAATTTGAAGAACTGCCACGATGGACGTGGCTAGCTTTGTCGAAATGGTTGAGACGAAAACTATGCTTTATGGTAATCCTTATTTTTTTAATAAAGTTTAGACTTGTAATACTATGTTGAATAATGTGTTCGATCAGTTTTTTTGAAATATAATTTAATGTGTTTTTTTTTCTTTTAACCAACCGTGTTCATTCTTATTTTTAATTTTTTAAGTAGAAGTGTTCTCAAGTAAATCAAGACAACGGTTTAAGATCATTTTCTAAATCCTAATCCCAGAAAAAGGGGAAAAAAAATTGTTTTGAGATTGTGTATGTGGTGGCGTATCTTGCGATTGTAAATTATGAAGGTAAAATTTTTGGAGGAGATGCTAAAGAAGATGCATCACTCATTTCATCACGAAGAAATTAAGTTGTATGAAGACGTTGGAGAGCTAATGCAAGTGGCAGCAATCACCAGAAGTATGCTTCTCAAACAAATGTTATAATTGACCTTTGTGTACAAAAATAGACAACAATTGATGTTCAACCAACCACATTAACCGAAGGAGAAGTTTCCACACGATTACTATTGTGTTCAATACTAGAACAACGTAAATAGGTAGGTGAAAATATCATTATAGTTGGAGAGTATTTGAAATACAATACAAGAAAAGAGAATGATTTGATTATCAAGCAGTCGACAGTTGGAATAGAATTAATGTTGGCTATAAGACACATTGTCTAAAGTGTACAGAACAATGTTAAGTGGGTAAATTCCGCAAAGACATAAATTGCCTCAAAGTAAAAACATTTACACATGATCACACTGTAGTCTCTCTTGAAATAAAATTTAAAAAAAAAAAAAGAAAAAAAAAAAAAGAAAGAGAAAAACCAAAATCACAACCAAACTATATGCACATCTCAGCCAAGAATAGATTGAATTGCATACAAAGTAAAGAAAAGTAAAGCAAAGCAGACAAATTCTCACAATGTCGTGTCTCGATGCCTTCTTTAAGCAAGAATGTACCTGGAATAGATAACCATGAAGACCTACACTTTCCTAAACACAAGAATTTACTCGAAATGTTCGGTTGTCCTCAGATACAAAAGCCTCCTTGCAGGAACTGGAGGTGCCAATCCAGGAATATCCCTGATGTTTTTGTTGTTGGGGTTCACAATCTGAAAAGTTATACATAATCAAACTTGTTATTACAAAAAGACGCCAAATTTGATCACTTCTGCCGAAGTAATGGAATTCAAACTCTCTTCTTTCAATGTTTTGTTGAACAAAATAAACTGCAGAGTTTACCTTAACTACGATAATGGCTATCACTCCACAGACAATAAGAAACAGAAACAGCATGATGCATTTATCTGTAGCAACCTTTCCAAAGATGGGGAAGGGGAGATCACTAGATCAGTCCCAGCAAGAAAACCAAAAAGTTTATTTTATTATTATTTTAGGTTAGATTACAGATTTGGTTTGGAAAAGTTAGAATTTAGTGCTTACGGTTTTAAAAGTTAGAAGTCACTATATATGGTTTGATACAACTTCATAAATAGACTCTACGGTTTGATAATATCTTCATTCCTCGTAACGTAGGAACTATTTATGAGAGTTTTATCAAACCATTGGGACTAAAATCTAATTAAAACTATTGCGACTAAATTCTAACTTTCTCCAAATCATAGAGATCAATTTTGCAATTTAACCATTATTTTATTACTTGAGGGTGGGTGAGGGCCATAAGGTAGACTTACCTGTCTGCCAATTTCTTTCACAAGTTGGGAAGCCTTCTTAATTGAAAAATTGATTGTGTCAAGCTCGTTTACGATACGGCCCATTTGGTCAGTCTGAAAATTTAATTGGGAAAAGTTAAGAGAATACCTGAGGAATTCTAATAATCATGTCAGATGGGGAATATACTTTTAACAATAAGGTGTAATTTCAACTATGAACATACTTGGCCTTTTAATTGAGCAGCAGTTTGAGTTCCCACTTCAATAGTTTGTTCAACCACCTACGGATAGAAGTTGAGCATTAGAACAAAGGGGCTAAAACTTAAAATCACACATTTCAAGTAGTTCGTTCTTCACCTTTTGAGTGCGTTGAATAGCCTGATCGGTCTCATCCATTGTCTTCTTACCAGCATCAATAAGTTCTTGATTTGTCATTGCTACAGCACAGGGGCAAGCCAATAGAATGAGGAAAATAGATACTCTTCGTTGTAGGTTAGTATAAAATAAGAAGCTTGCTTGCGTTACTAATTAAGAAGCTGCTTGACAATTTTATCATCAATTGCTTGCTTTATTAATTACTACCTTAATTGGGAAAGAAGCCACATATTTACAAAGGGAGCATCATGAAGATTTTTTTTTTTTGTCACTTCACCCTTATTTTAGTCAAAGGCCAAAAAAGAAGTCAATTAAACATAGAATTGTTTTTATTAAAAAATTATTTGGTTTTCTCTTCGTTTTCAATAAAAACTATATATTTTTTTTCAGTAGGCAATATGGGAACTTTTCTATGATGCCTATAAATATGAAAAATATAGCTTACATGATGCCATCCGAACATTATCATCCGCTGTAGGTTCACTTACACCTGCCTCATCAAATAGCTCAACCCTTTTATTACCAAGACTATTCATGTACCTGTAATTCATTCACCAATTAAAAGGAATTAGGGAACTCACACCCCAAGCAATTTGATTCCAATGTGCTGATCGAGTAAACTACTGACTGCTAATTATGTGAACCACATTCAAATATTGAGGAAAGGGAACTAACGTTTGGCTTGATACCATGTTTTTTAATATGGGAAACCATGTTTTCATGGTGTTTATTACAACATACATTAGCACAAGATCGAAACCTAACCAACTTCAGTTGTTACACGTTTTTATCCTTTTTCTTATAGGAAAAACTAGTCATTAATACAGGGACAATGTTTGACCAAAGTAATGATTCTCCCACTCCTCTATTTGAGAAAAACAAAGAAGATTTCCAATAAGTAAATTACAAGGGAAAATTAATTATAAAGTCATGTATAACAAGCAACTAGGATCTGAGTGCTTATTTGTTCACTTTGAGTAGGCGTATATTTGTACATAAACCTTTCTCCCCCATCTTCCCAAGGAAATTTGAAAGGAAGCATTTGGCAGGAAAAACGAGAATGGAAGTGCGTATCTATAAACTTTAAGGAGAAATATACTTGTATGTATACTCCTGCACTTTTCAGATATTCAATGAGGTATATTAAGTAATCAACTCAATTGCTTCCATCACTTTGCCTGTTCCTTTGTTTCTTTTCAGTCATAAATCTCAAAGTAGTCTAAAGCCATATTTTCGACTCAGTCAAAACATGTTTCACGCCATCTCTATCAAGCAAAGACCTTGAATCACAGACCCTCTTCCCTCCCTCTCCCACTTTTACATGAAAAGGCTAGGTGAACAACCCTTATCATCCTTTTGTAATTATAGTTGCCCTTGCTTCAATTTTGTTAGCAGTAGTACACAAACTCAAGCAGAATTTTACTTACTCCCGGCACCTCCCTTTCCATATACCTCGGCAATATAACTTTTTATGACCCCTCTTTATTGCCACAATGTTATTATATTTTAATGAGAATTCATCTGATGGATGGATAATCAACATCTGGCTGACTATTTGCTTTGTTAGGAAATCCATAATTTCACCATTCACTTCCTCAATCTGATTAGTAAATCACCAAAATTCACCCAAATTTCTTGAAGGTTTTACCCTCCTGGTTAGAAAATGGAAAACTTGTTTCTGATTTACATCTCAAGACATATTTGACCCACCACGTCCTAACATATTATAAGCCTTTGGAATATATATAAATATTGAGATTTGAGGGTCCTTTTGTCACCCTTTCTTAGGGAAAGGGATAACTTGCATCTTTGTCCCTTACGTTCTTCTGTCAGGCTTATTGCCTTTTGGAAGGAATCTGATTCAAAAGGCAGGTGATATATATTTCTCCACACACCCTAGAAAGTAGAAACCGAACCTGGAATACTTTACCACCTCTTCAACAAAAAGGGAACCACTTTTGATGGTTTCTTTTTTTAACATATTATCTTTCTAGCTATGTCGTGGTGCAAATGTACACCTTTCTCTTTTGTAACTCATTTGTTGTTTTGTAAATTTTATTACATCAACAAAATTTATTTCTTATTAAAAAAAATAATGATAAAAAAACTATTACTTTCATTCTCAGGCAAGAATATCTCTCTTTCTTTGTTTTTTTAGGGCTCCGAACTCATTTGCTCCTACATTATATACTTAACTTGTACCATATTCTACACAAAAAAAAAAAAAAAAAAGGAAAAAGAAAAAAAGATCAGAAAGGAGAACTTACGTTTTCCTCAATGCAACAAATGAATTCAGCTCTTTGATCTACAAATGAAAATATTGTTATAAGTACAAGATCAATTAAGATTCTAACCACTGTAAATACAGGTTTGCAATGAGAAATATTTAAAACAGTATCAAAGAGTGATATATGTAACTCAAAGAGCAATTAGAAATGTACAATTGTGTGTGTTCATAAATATAGCCCTACAACTCTCCATCCTCTCAATGCTCATAATAATAGACAATGTATGATGCCTCCATTCAAATGTCCATTTTGAATGAGAAATAATTAGAATCATTTGATTCTAAAATTGAACTGCAAGCATTGTCAACAGATACAAACGACTCGTGAAAAGAAAATTGCATTTGAGGAAGATAAGAGGCATCCCTCAACTTCTAGATATTACCTCTTGTCCACAAATAAATAATTCTACTCCTGGATTTCAAACTGTATTGCTTCGAGTCCCATGCAGCAAAGGAGCAACTATGATATAAAATCGATGATTTTCCAAAGATTCTCATTCTCTCAATTAAACTTGGCAAGGAGTAGTTCAAGAACAAACAATCTAGTCATTTCCATGTTCTACAAATTTTGTATATTTGAGCATAAAAACATATTTCGTATAAAAATACTTTTTGGGTAGGTACTCAAGTACAGGAGAGAATCAGCCCTGTTCCATTGCCTGGATAGTTTTGTATACTGCTGTGCCACTATTTGCCCTTCTCTATACGTAAATAATAGACCTGATACCTATCAGTTCTGTTAACAAGCTTATCGAAACCGATGAATTTTCTTTTAAGCAACTCTAATGCATACACGCATCTAATATTCTCAAGCATTTAGTTACCCTGTGAATCTTGAGTCAAATAACCTATGAAAGGAGAATGAAAAGTTCTTTTTTAGTACAAATTGGGGATGAAGGGATTTGAACCTGGGACTTATTGTTTTCAGGTACATACAGATCTCAGTTGAGTTAAGCTCTTGTTGGCGGAAAGTGCATCTTATAGTAATGAATATGAGGAAACACTATGCATAAATTTTACAAATCAATCCACACTCTAGTTTATGATTTGGCAATCCCCATTGAAATATTAAATAACAGAAAATTGGTTCACTTAAGCTGCTAACTGTCAAACTTTTTACAAGTTCTCCCTTCACTAGATGCATTCATGTGCTAAGTTTGAAAGATATAACAACAACGAACTAACCATTGATTGCTTCTCATCGTTAAGCTGCTTATTCACTTCTGGTGGATTTTTACTCTCTTCATCCTTGATTTCACGGTCAAAATCTTTTATTAATCTGCAAGAACAGCTCCATTTTGTGAACATTAATAATCTTCAATTGAGCTTCAATTTTTCTGAGTCTAGTATCTAGTTTGTGTACGCATAACTCAAACTGCAATTTTCTTTATAATGCAACAAGAGAAGCTAAGCTACCACATGTTCAAAGCACCATGTGCAGTTTTTTCCACACCTTTTACATTCTCTCATCTTTCCTGTGAGCTCCTCCAACTGCTTACTTTGTCTACTGGAATCTTTGATCTTATCCAGTCTTTGGAACCCATTTCTGATAGACAGCAGAAATAAAAAAGGATATCATAATGCTGATAAATAAGATAACTACCATAATGCTGATACTCAACAATGGGGTCAAATTCAAGTGATATTGCAGCATTACCATAGAAATCACCAAATTTAGGACTAAGTTTAGGATGATATTAAGTAAATGGCATCAACTTCAAAAACTTGCACTATACGGTTCTCATAGAGCTAGTGGCATCCAGTTTTTTAATAGATAAATTCAGAGAACCACATATAAACTTAGCTACAAGGATTCACAGTACTTGATCTACTAAAGCTTCCACTCTTACAACTTTGATTACAGTTTTCTGTTTTTAAAAAAGCTAAGCTCGCCTACATTTTTGTAGTTTATTTTTTCACTTTTTAAAAAGTAGTTTAGAAATCATTCAAATTTCAAAAATAAAACAAGGGCTTTTCAAAACTACAATTTCTTATTATATTATGGAAAAAAAGGATGGTTTTAGTTCTAGTAAATCAGCATAATATTATTAATAAAAAAGAAAAAAAAAACACATTCTCAAATGAGCCCTAATTTCACCTTCTCGAAATCCCCAAATGAGGTTTAGCGATGGTAGAATACCATAATTCTCGGACAAGTCTTAACAAGATCAAGTGTATAGAAAATCCAACGAGAAATAAGACTGAGGAAAGAACACAAGTCTCTCAATTAGTTTCACCAGAGACTTCCAAACCCTCAAAACCAAGAAATTACACAACCGAATAAGAGACCATCAACAGTGAATTGGTAGCACGTTTCACACAAGCCAAAACCAGATATAGATACAAAAACACAAAACAAAAAGCAAAATGAACTGATAAAAGAACAGAAAAAAAATGAAGAGTAAGGAGAAAAAAAAACATACGAAAGAGCCCGAAAATTATCACGAATTTCACCATGGATCTGCTCTAACTGAGGAGTCATCTGCAAGGCGCTGGCCATTTCGCCGGAAGTGTAAGTTGCGACGATCTGACAGTTTATTGCATCTATAAAATCAGATTACAGCATGGAATCCAAGTAAAAGGAGGGGAAATTCAAAGGAACCCTAGTGAGAGTGGGAGTAAAGTGGGTGTAATGAAAGAGGAAAAAATGGTGAAAAAACAGGAAAAATCGAAGAAGAGAGAAGGAAATTGAGAAGAAAAATGAAGAAGAGGGATTGACGAAGATGGAGAATGAAGAGAAAGGATGAAGATCGAGCGGAAAAGGAAGACAGAGAGAGAGAGAGAGAGAGAATGTGTGAGATAGGCTGGCAACGGGGAATGGGCCTGGGGGAGAAAATTTGATTAAACGAATTAATTAGGAAATTAAGTTAGGGATAATGAAAATTAATTAATTAAATTAATTAATTAGCGGATGAGGGGAATTTTAGGAATAATGCAAAGGAAAAACAGCGTGGCGTGTTGCTGTTGTGATAAAAAGAAACTGATCGTTAAAAATGGTTTAGTTTAGAAGGGTCCCTTTGTCTTTTGATTTTATTCAAATGAATCTTTTGTCTTTTGCTTTGGTGTCCCCGATCCTTTCAGCTAAACGTTATCTGTCCAAAATATTTACAAAATATAACTATTTTATCTATTATAAATTTAAAATTTTGTTATATTTTATAAATATCAAATTATTTTAAAAATATTCATGCTACAACTATATTAATTTATTTTAATTATATGTTATCCACATCGTAATAAAAAGTTGTTTTAAACGATAAAATTGCTAAAAATATTTATAAATATAAAAAAATTATTGTTTATCTTCTTTTTTCTTTTCCTTTTATTTTGCCTTGTTGTTTGTTTTCTCCTATTGTTTCCGTTCTTGTTTTTCATAAACGAGTGCGATTCAACAAAAGAATTTAAATAAAAAGAATGTACAAAAATGAAAAGAAAATGTCAATGATAGGCCCGACAATAGTTTTGACGTGTTTTGAGACGAAAGAATAATGTAGATGACAATTTCAAAACCCTAGTAACTTAGATAACTGAAAGATCAAAACGAAAGAGAGACGAGGGATTTCTTGTATTTTTTTTAATCAATGACAAATACAATGATTTCACTCAATTTAAAAAGGTCATTTGACATTAGTTTGGTCATATCGCATCACATTGGTACAATTATTCTAAAAAAAAGATGAAATTAGTTTTGATTCTCAAAAGAAAAGCACAGAGATTGACAACTTAGTTCGGTATAATATCACCTACATTTGGGGAGGGTGTGCCATAATTAAGTTAACTTCACTAATATATAATTGTAAGTAATTACAACGTTGTACTTATTTATAAATAAAAGACGATAACAATGACACCATAAAACCGAACTCCAAGAATGATAACTTGAGTGCTTCAAAGAGGACAATATATTGGTGACTTTTGATTTACTTCTCATAAAATATGACAAAAGAATAAATGTACGAGAATATGATTTCAAAAACATGTTTTTCTGTTGCTCATAAGTTGAATGTCAATGCGATTTGAAAATAATAATAATAAATAAGATCAATTGGTTTGAAAACCCTAGATATATGCATTATATTGAAAAAAAGAAATTTTGATCACAGACCGAACTTAAGGTTTACAATACGATCGTAAGTTAATTGAACTATGCTCGTTGTGTCAATTTCCAACTTTTTTTTTTTGTATTCTCGCCAAATTTATAATTAAAATTACAATTTATTTTTATTATCCCATAAAATAAAATAACAAATATATATATATATTGATGTCGCCAATGTGTAGTAGACGTTACTCGATCTTATGTCGTCAAGTCTTGCATGGAGGGATGCCCAAATCACTGGACAATATTTTACACAACTGCACATTTTAATTTAATCTAAATAAATATATAAATAATGGGGGGTAAATATATAAAAAAAATGGGTCGAACTAGTTACAAGTTATAACAAAATTTTCTACATTCATTACAACTTAGATAGACGTTGATAGAAGTCTATTAACGTCTATCAGTGATAAAAACTTATACAAGTCTATCATTGATAGAGGTTAATAGAATGCTATATTTTGTAAATAGTTTCAATTTTTTTGCTATTCATAAAAATTTCTCTTTTAAAATTTATGCTTGTTTCTCCCGAGTTCAATATTATAATTCTCACAATTTCTTTTTTTAGAATCAAGCTTTTAAAAACCTACTTTGTTTAGTTTTCAAAATTCTCCCTCGTTTTAAAAAATATTAATCAAAAGTGAATAAACAAAATAAAAGAAACTTATAAAATGGAAGTAGGGTTTATAAATTTAATTTTCAAAAACAAAATACGTACGGAATAAAATTAAAAAAAAACTATCAAAACACGTGCTCGAAATCGTTATCAAACGAGGGTTTAATTAAACAAGATTATGAGAAGAGTGAAATCACAAAATCTTGATTATCCGTATAGAAAGGAAATTAGGGAAGGAAAAATGAAGCAGAACCTGTCTAAATGAAGATGAATCTCCATCTAACTTCTTTAATTCTACAACATATAGTGATGCACTTATCTCAAAAACCTGTAAATATTTACAATATATATACCAATTAATCCATAATTATTGATCCTAAAAAGGATTAAACAACTAATTTTATGTTCAATTTAAAATTATTATAGAGAAAATTAATTAAATTACCTCTGCTGATATTGAAAGTATGGTAGCCATACTACCATTCTCACCCCTTTCCAGCTCTCTCATTACTTTCAACTGAAAAGTACACCATACAACTTATAATTTGGAGAAATATTAACTTCATTAAGTAACTTCCAAAGTTAATTCTCTAGCTTATTCTTGGTCGGATTTGGTGTCGGGTTCTAATCGAGTTGGACGATAGTTGGAGTCACACCAGTTGTGTTCGGGTCTTGATTGGGGTTTTCTAACCTAAGTTCCATGGTAAAGGTTTGTTTAGAATGACTTCAGTTGTGATCGTTTCTCAATTAGGGTTTTCTAACCTAAGTTCCACGTAAAGGTTTAAAGGTTTATTTGAAATAACTTTTCAATTGTTATTAAACATTTTTTTTAAAACAAAATATTTTGAATCTCTAGATAAAAATCAATATTAATAATAATAAACCCTAAACCCTAATAATAATAATACTGTTGTAACATAACATTTATAAAAGATCAAAGACAATATTATTGCAACTTTTGAAAGAATAAGAGAATATTTGTTTGTCATTTAAGTGTACTCTTAAAAGAATATTTCCCATGAAACGAATAGCAATAATACTTGAGTACATTCTAAGACATACATAATATATACTCTGGTCATTGTACATCATACTCTCTAATTAAAAAAAAAAGAAGATAAAAATAGTAAAAAAAAAAAAAGTAAAAGAAGTTTGTCACGTAACAAATTATGATTAGAAAATCCGACGATAAGATATACAAAAAATGAGTGCAGCTTAAGACGTGGTTAAGTAAATAAAATATAGTTAAAAAATTACCCTTCCTTCTCTCTTATGGACAAGAAACCCTATTTGAGTTACAAGAAACTCCATCTGCTTCAAGATATCTTCTTTTCTAGAGTACTGATTTGTTGTAAATCTTATCTTCCTCTCAGAAATGTCCTTAATTAACATATATAATATCATAATAATAGAAATAACAATAATACATAGGGATTAATTAATTAATTAATTAGAACTCTACAAATAATAATAATTAATTAATGGCATAAATGAAGATATATATAGGAATTATTTTTAATATTATTTATATTAACTAATTGCTCACCTCTTTCTCAAAGAAACCTGAAAGGTCCAAGCATGAGAACATTCCAATCAGTTGAAATGCATTTATAGTTGTGGGAGATTCTGAACTCTTTTCCTCAACATAAATAGGATGGTAAGTAATTACCCAAATAAATAATTAAATAATAAATAAAATAAAGGGCACGTGTCGAAATTACCTTAACTTCTAAATCGTTATAAATGAATCAATTAGGATCATTTTCTTAAGATTACTAGAAAATCATGGATACTTCAATTTTTACACGTGCGTAGATTTTCTTCGATTGATAAAATAGAAAAGATAAAAAATAATGCATGAACAATTTTCAAAGAAAATTTTAATTGGGAGTCTAAAATTCATTCGTAGGATTTCGATGGATAGAATTATTAGTCTGATCTTAAACCGAACATAATGCATGGATTGATGTAAATCGATTACGCTTACAAAATAGTTCATAGTTAAAAGTTTATTCAGAGATTAAATAGTGATATTTACCCTTTCAGATGTTCTTAATAATCGTTGGATATAATCTCTTCGATTTCATATATATATTCAACAGTTCAAAACTATCAGTCACACGATGGTGATTTTTTCCGAATAATTACTAAAGGGATATAACGACTCTTACCTCTTGATTCGTGGAGTCCACAACTTCATTAGTGAATATATCCTCTTCTTCATCATCAAGGTAGGTTGGGTGATAGTCCTCTCTAAACCAATCATCCATTTTGATAGATGCCATGGTTATTCTAGACTTAGGGTTAGGATCAAGAATCCTTTTAATTAATTTTTGGGCACCTTGTGACACCCACTTTGGTAATTCAGTTATTTCTCCATTCATGATCTGAAATTCCAACACTACAATAAATCAGTAAATACTACCAATTTTAATGAAGAATTCACTCGCATGAGCACAAATACTCATGTGAAGGAATTGACACGTTTTTTTTTTTAAGTTAGAAGTTCGATTCTTCCACCTCACATATTATGTTATATATATATATATAT
>JBBPDJ010000003.1:14969442-15015624 GCA_037974625.1 Cucumis cinereus
TATATATATAAAAGAGAGAGAACCGTGTATAATAGTCCATATAATTTATAACTAAAATTACCGTACTTCATATTTTATCCAATATATATTTAACTTTAAAACCACGAGGACTAAGTTATATATCTGAGTAGTTTACCTTTTGGTAAAGGATACACAAATTTGTATCATCAAAAGGGAGTGATCCTGTAAGAATTACAAACAAAATAACACCACAAGACCATATGTCTGAGGCTGCACCATCATATCCTCTATTAGCAAGAATTTCTGGTGCCACATAATTTGGGCTTCCACAGGTTGTATGAAGCAAACCATCATCCTGTAATTTATTAATTTAGTTAATTTTCATAATAAATTTTCGTATATTCAAATATCAATTTCGTCATTCTAGTTCATATGCTAATTTGTGATACGTGAATATGTCTGTAAAATCAGCAATAAACTAGAGCTAGTAATAGAGAATAAATTTAAGGTTTATTGAAAGTAATGGACGAAAGTTAGATAATATTGAAAATACAAAGACTCAAATTAAATAAAAATTTCAATGTATGTTTATGTTTAGGGACCAAAATGTTATTTTTGAACTAATATATATAACGTTGGCTTGATAGTAACTTATGCCCTATTTTTTGTTGTTGGGATTCAAGATTTCATATTTTGTATTTTTTTTTTTTTCGTCCTTTTGAACTTTTGTGAAGGTAAAAATTTAGTATATGAACTTTAATCCGTAACTTTGCAGTTTTTTTATTTTTAATTTTGTAACAATTTAATTTATTGTACTTTTGTATTTAACAATTATGTTTAATCCTTGTCGTAAAAAATTGAACCATTTAGACTTTGTAGTTTATAGAGACATATTGACTTCTTAAATAATTTATTGATGTATCTAACTAATAATTTTCACAATAAGAACTATATCTTACGTATTTAAAAGTGTATAAGAACTAATTAAATTATTATAAATTAAAATTTAGAAGCTAAATTGTTACAAAATCAAAAGTGTAAAATTTCAAAATGATTATTATTCAAAATTCATAATGTAAATTGTTATTTTGACGACTAAATTTTTTTTCTTTTCTTTTCATTATTGGACAAATAAAATGTTTGGAATTAGATATAAAATAGGCAAATATGTCGTCGAATATTTTAGTTATCTTAATAATACTTAGATGTATTTTGAGTATCACTTATCTTTATACCTTCGTTCTCACCACTTACATAAAAAAATATTAAAATATTTTTAAATTAAAAAAAAACAAAAACAAAAACAAAAAGACGAAATTTGATTTGATTATTTACCCTTAAATGGTCGTGTAAAGCACTTAATCCAAAATCTGATATCTTAATATTGCCCCTCGCATCAACAAGTATGTTCTCGAGCTGCATAAGTTTTTCCAATAAAAGTAATTAAAAAATTGGATTCACAATTTAAAAAAACAAAAAAAAAAGAATTTTTTTTTTTTTTTTAAAAAAAAATTACTTTTTGTTGATCTTAACTTTGGATTAATTAATTTATTAATTAAATTTACCTTAAGATCCCTATGGTAAACGCCTTTGCTATGGCAGTAACTCACACCATCAATAAACTGTTGGAACATTTTTCTGCCTTCCGCTTCTGATAACTTCCCTTTTGATGCCTAATTATTATGTATTTATATATAGATAAAATAATGTCCGTTTACATTTACGAGAGCTTTATACCATATTAGAGATCGTAAGATACTCTCATCTTTTTAAAGTAAAATTCTAAACAATACCGTATTCATTTAATTAACTGATCGATAAAGACACATGTGCTTACGATTCTATCGTACAATTCTCCCCCATTCACGTACTCAAGAACCATGTAAATTTTGCTTTTACTAGCCAATACCTGCGTACATTAATTGCAGAACATTTCTTAGGTTGATGTTGAAATATTCACATGTCCACGAAATTTTAATACCATAAATGTTAATGAACGTACGTATGTAAGAAATAGATTACATTGGGGGAGAGACGTAAGGAAAAGAGAGTTATGGTTTGTACCTCGTATAGCCTAACTATATTTGGATGCCTTAGAAGTTTGAGGGTTCGTATTTCCGTTTTAAACTGCATCATTTCAATTGATATCGTATCAAAAATTAAATTGGATTGGTAAGTCACAAACTCTTCACCAGAGTTAAAGTATTGTAATTAGAGTAAGGTTTCATTTTGGATTGATGTAACTTTTAAAAGAATTTACTGACAACTGTATTTTTTGTAAAATTCGCTATAATCACACTAACATTCTTCAAATTATTTTAATTTAAAATGTTTGTAAACTTAAATCACAGTTTAACCACACTAATATTCTTCAAATTACACTTTAAACATACAATACATTAAAAATCAAACATTAAGCTTCCAGAAGCACAACAACAAAGTTATAGTTCGGCCATAAGCTGCGAATCAAACTTTAACCACATAAAATTAGTACTTTAGACACACAACAAACTCAAAAATCACACTTTCATCCAACAATTAGCTCTACATCAAATTTCAATCTCATAAATAGACTCTAAATAGCATCAAAATTTCTCATTACCAAAGTTTAATTAAGCTAAAAAAACATAATTAAAAAACAATTGAAGCTTTAATGATGTTTTCTAAATAAAAAGAAAACAAAAAACTTAAAAATGAGAGAAAACCCCAAACAAAATGAAACAACAAATAGGTTGAAATGGTAGAAATACCTTTAAACACAAGACCTAAAAGAATTTTAAAAAATCAAACAAACTCACTCCCCTTTTGTCGCCGTGGTGTTTTTAAGGTTTTAAGTCTGCAACGTTACAACGAAAGTATGAAATCGTCCCAAGCATTGTTGCAGCGCAAAAGAAAATTCATCGCAATTTGGAACGAAAAATTCAAAATTATCACAAAGTTTAAGCGACAAAAAAGTAATTCGTCATAGATGTTGTAACGAATTGGTATTTCGTCACAAAAGTTGCGACTAAATGTTTTTCTTCGTTAAACTTTCGTCACTAAAAGTAGTTTTGTTGTAGGGTTAATGACCCAAATCTTAAAATATAAAACTAATTAATAATATATTAAAAAATCAATTAATAAAAGTTATTCCAATTATTTATAAATACATTCAAACCCATTTTCTCACGATGGAATCCAATTTTTGAATCTACTACTCCTAATTGAATTCTCGTTTAAAATTATCTCGAAACCAACCCTAACCTAACCTAGGCGTATGACTCAAAATCATTCTCATATACCTTGGACAACCTACTGGAAGCTACAGTTAAAAATCAAAATAAAAGTAAATGAGGGACCAAATAACAATAACAGAAAAGAAAAGGACCTGACGAGTAAATTTGAGGTCGATAATTTTGGACTTGTCGAGGACCTTGAGTGCAAAAGGTTGACCAGTTTCAAAGTTGATTGCAAATTTGACCTTTCCAAAGCTGCCATGCCCTATTGTTCTTCCCAGCTCGTATTTTCCCATTCGCATTCTTCTAGTATTAATTGATCCTATTATTCTATCTCATACTAAAACCAACTCTTATTTATTGCTCTCTCTATATAATAAGAGATTAATTAATTATTAATACAATTTAGTGATGATGATTAGTTGAAGATTAAATATAACCCTAATTCATTGCTTTACCTTCATCACATGAACACTCTCTTTGTTTGGCAATAAATATATAAATTCCTGAAACTGTCACTTCCGTACTACACTTCGTTAGATTATAATCAAGCGTTTGTTTTAAGAAAAAACTACCGACTACAACAATTATTATAATCACACGAAAATCACACGTAAAATCAGTTGACTATTTAATTTCTACATTTTTAAATGTAATGTTCACATCATCGAAATTGATTTTGAATGATTGAAAGTCTTAATTAACTTTCAAGTTTGTTCAATTTTAGTCTTGACGGTTTTTGTCATTCTTTTATTTTAATTTAAACAAATTAATGACGTCATTTTGAGTATATGTAATAGCATGTAATACGAACAAAGGAAAAAATTTAGGTCAATCCCAAAGAAGTTAAAGCTATTTTTATGAGCCTACTCGTAGTATTAGGTCTTCTTGGTCAAGCACTAAGCTTTTAGCCGGTCCTTTTCGAATAATTGACCAAACTATATCACGAGACCGAAATTCTATTTTTTAAGTCTAGACACGAAATTAGCGGACATTTTGAAGTTTATAGACCAAAACAGGTCATTCTTAACCAAAACAAACCTATTAAATAATCTTAAAGATCACAATATATAACAAATAAAAAGTAGATTTGAACCTATCATGAATCCATTCATTTAGGACTCTATACCCTAAAAAAACTCAAAACTTGGAGGGTAGTGTCTATGTTTTTTTATTTATTTAATTTCCCACCACTCATGGAAACCTTCCCTTCTATACTATATTGGTTGGCTTTGCCCAAGTTGATAAATCAATAATTATTTTTGGCCATAGAAATTAGTTAATGTTAAATCGCTTTTTGAAAAACCACTTCCAAATTAAACACACTTCTACATTTTTGAAAAACCAACCACTTCTCACTTCACTTCAAACAGCTTCATAAGGAAGGGACAAAATATCTCCACATCTTCTCTCTTTCACCTAAACATGACTAACATATTCTCTAAATCCTCTTTCTATATATCATATAACCAAAGTCCAAGAGTATAATTGCTAGCTTTTGAATGACATAAAGTTCTTTTTAGCGGAAACGAAAAGATTTTAAATACTCGAAAAGTCATTTTAAATAATTCATTAATTTGAAGATTATTCATTATCTCTCCATCGAATCAAATTAGTCAAAGGTGTGCGTTCGTGAACTACTTTTCTTTTTTTGCATGTGGGCATTATTTATTGCTTCGAAATTGATAGTACAAGTTTATGTTTCTCGTGTTTTGCAATTTTATAGTGTGTTTAGTCACCGTACGACCACATTTACACGCTAATTATCTACGTTTAACTTAAAATAATCCTTGCCTTTTCTAGATAACCTTTATTCCTCCTTCTTGTCCATCAAAATCAAATATTCTTTGTTGTTTTGCTAGGTTTTGAATTAATGATTAACCATTTAGATTTAATGGGAGGAACATTATCTTTTTCTTCTTTTATCACATTAGGCAATATGGATTGGATGTAAACAAGTAACATAGATATCTTAAAATTTTAGAGATCATTATATGGCCTCAATTTTTTCACTTTATTGATTGCACTTATCTTTGCCTATTCATTTGGATGGTGATCATAAATTTCTTCCTTTAGCAAGAAGAAAATTTTGCTTAGCAATCTAATTGAAGCTACTCTTTTCGTGTATTAGGTTGCGTTATGTTATCAACAATTAAACAATACAAAAACGTATACAGATCGACACAAAAAAATACGTGGTTCACTAACACGTGTTAGCGCTACGTTCATGGGACAAAATGAGAACAATTTTATTAGTGAGGATTTTTTAGAATATAATACGACGTCACTAGGTTAAAGAGTTTATATTGCACTTTTCCAAACCCTAGAGTAAAAAAATCGTCAATTACTTATAAATAGGTTCATGTGCTTAGTTACGAAAATTGCACTTCTCTAAACCCAATCAACGAGACTCCCGTACTACGTTGTTCGTAGCGCCACATACTGAATTTAAGGCATTCCAACGTGTTGGAAAGGAATGACATAACTTTTCATAGTAGTAACAAGACATCTTTTCTACTTTGGGAGGACATTTTCAATCTCTCTATTCCTCTCAATTGGAAGGTTTTTCTCTAGTTGTTTATGGAACGTACTTAACTTTTGAGCTTTTCTCTAGCTTTTTATCTTTTAATGGATTGTCACTTTTGGTCCTAGTCATAAGGAAGATGCTAGGAGGGTACGTACTAAACTAGTTAGGATGTCCCGATGCATCTTCTAATCTCTCGTGTTTGTGAATATTTAAAAAAATAAAATTAAACATCACAAATATAGCAAACTTGAATGTTTAAGGACCAAAAGTATTATTTTATAAAAGTTTGGAGACAAATGACAAATTTTCATTGGGAAAAAACATAAAACAATTACTAACCCTTCCTACTTTCTTCGAAGAAACTCTCAAAAGCTGTGTTTGAATCCTCTGATCAATTTACTGCCATTTCAAATTACAATCAATTTCAAATAAATTTGGTTGTTTGTTATCACAGGGAAGGATAATTATTTAAAGAATTATTTTTAAATATAACAAAAAAATCAAAATATTTATAAAATATATCAAAATATCACCGACCACAATAGATTATGATAGACTACTATATATATATATATATATATATATATATATATCATGATAGACACAGATCTTAGTTTATGACATGTAGATTATGATATTTTTTTATATAATTTGTAAATATTTTCAAAAAGTTTTATTATTTAAAATAACTATTTTTATTTAAATCTTATTTTTATGTTAAAAAAGAAATCTCCGGACTAAAACAGTCTAATTTTACAAGATTTCCTAGAATGTAAATGTTAAAATACCAATTTTTCATTTGTAATTAGTAAATTAAAAACTTATTCTATTCGGTTAATCTACTATTTAATATTCAAATCTCACGGTCGAACTTTTAATAAATCTTAAAATTTGTTAATCTATCATTAGTACTTTTTATTTAACCTTTGTTAATCTTCCCTCCAAGAATTTGAAAAAAATATATATATTCACATTAAAGATTTTCTTTAAAGCAAACTATTAAAATTAATTTCTAACTAATTATGAAAACTTATATTAAGATTCAAAGAAAGTTATGTATATTTGAGAATAATTTTAAAATGATCAAAATCACTTTTGTTAGGTTGACAATTCCTCTGAAATTACATATATTTAATAACTCAAGAACAGTTCAATGTTTAATTTTACACTTTTGAACACATTTTTATGCTATTACAATTGATTTTGAATGATTAAATTTTTTTAAATGATTTTAAAAAGGACAAATGATTTTAACCATTTTAAAATCACTCCCATCTCATTTTTTTTAGTATCGACCACATCGTTCTTGTGTTATCATTCTCCCGCTCTCATTCAGTTTGTACTGAGGATGAAAAAGTAGATCGAAAGCCTTTACCTTCTTTTTCTTTCTTTTTTTTGTTAGAACGCTCGTGCACGCAAGAGAGAGGAGAGGCGAGAGAGACGAAATGTGGCTGTCAAGTGACCGTGGTAAATTTCTTATCAATATTTTCATATCTATAGAAGTTTGCATCGATATAAGAATTGAATTGACATTTTTCACTTATATCACAAAAAATCAACAAAAATTAAATAAACAACAAAATGTCATTTGATCTGAATATAATATATTATAAATAATAAACATTACAAATACCCCCAACTTTATTGATAAATCTCCTTACCAATTATTTTACAATTAAAAATTAAAAATTCTCTATTATTTCCACAAAATTAAAAATAATAATGATAATAAAAATAAAAATAAAAATAAAAAATCTAGGGTTTGTATGTCATCACCGAGAGTCTTGGCTGGAGGGGATACCCAAATCACTAGATAATATTTTACACAACTGCACATTATAATATATAATCTTAGGACTATAGAAAGTGAAGCTTTCAATTAATAATAATGATTTCATTTAATTTTTTTTTTTTTTAAATTATAGTATAGCAAAATGAACCAAAATATTTACAAACTATAGTGAAATTTCAGATTTTATTCGATTATGGACATTAATAACAGTCTATCTTATTTATGATTATAGAATTTAAAATTTTGCTATATTTTGTAAATATCTTTAGTAGTTTTGTCATTTACAATTATTTCTCAAAGGGTATACATATTGTTTTTGAAAACCATGGTAAAAAAAAGTAAATATCAAAACAACGAAAACTAGAAATAGAAATTACATTTATTACCTTAATTTTCAAAATTTTAAAACTAAAAATTAAAGTCTTGTTTGATAGCGAAATCGTATCTACCACATTTTTCATCTTAAACTAAATATTTGAAGTATTAGTCAAATTTCAAAAGTTATTATTATTATTACCATTTGGTTTGATTTTGAAAAAAAATCTCAAAAAGTTGAAAACAAAACTATATATATATATATATATATATATATATATATATTAGTAAACATGGTGTTTATAGATTTATTTTTTAAAACTGTCTAAAAGTATGATATGATTATGGAAGGTAGACGAGATAAAAGAAGTGACCTGTCTATACGAAGATGAATCTCCATGCAACTTTCTTAATTCCACGACATATAATGACGGACTTATCTCAAAAACCTGCAAAGATTTATTATATACCCAATCCATAAATTATTCTCAAAAAGGATTTATATTTGTTATTTTTGTTGAAATTTAAAATGTGTAGAGGAAATTAAATTACCTCTGCTGATATTGAAAGTATGGTGGCCATACCATTCTCACCCTTTTCCTCTCTCATTACTTTCAACTGAAACAAATAAACACACAACTATATACTTAATTATAATTCATTTTATGGAAAAATAATATCAAAAGTTTCTATAACTTCACAAACAAAACAATCTAATCTCAATTTTCTAACTCGTTCGAGTTAAAATCATCGGTTTTTCATTTCAAATCACTGTCACCAGTACACATTCCCATGTCCTATGTTTTGTCAATATTCAAACGAATTATGTCAAATGTATATTACTACAAATTTGACCTTTGTTAACGTATGAACTTAGTTGGTGTTTGTGACAAAAAAACACATATTATTTATTAAAAAAGGCATACGTTGACACATATAAACTATCAATAAAATATTTATATTTTAAGTTGACGTACGTACTAAATTGTTGACATTTATACTTAGTTGACACAAAATTACGTAATTTTCTGTCTACTTTGGTTAATCTGTGGTCTTTTTAATTAGTTGACTGTCAATAAATGTCAACTAAAAGATATTTAATTATAGACAAAATCTATCATCGTAAGTGTCTTTGTTGACGAGAAAACAAATAATTCATAAGAAGAAAAACAAACATAAAATAGTTACAAATTACCCTTCTTTCTTTCTTCTGGACAAGAAACCCCATATCGGTTACAAGATCCTCCATCCGCTTGAGGATATCTTCTTTTGTAGAGTGATTTGTTGTAAATCTAACCTTTCTCTCAGAAACGTCCTACATGTCGAAGAAATTAGCACAATAGAAAGCGAGACATTCACTTAGAAGAAAAAAAAAACATAAGTATTATTTAATTTACACACTATATGGCAAGAATCTTCTAAATTTGTTAATGGCATGATGATGAACATAAGAATTATTTCATTTCATTCTCACCTCTTTCTCAAAGAAACCTGAAAGGTCCAAGCATGAAGACATTCCAATTAGTTGAAAAGCATTTATAGTTGTGGGAGATTCTGAACACTTTCCCTCAAGATAAGATGGCTACCCAAGAAGAAAATGACCACGTGTCAATATTATAATTGCTAGCGGTGGCAACATAATACCGTCGTGGTACTAGCGGAAAAACTATTCAACAAGGTGACCAAAAGACAAAAATATATATAGACCAAAACGAACGATCCTTTTGCATGCCGTTACTTTTTAAACATTCAACCATATTCATAACTGTAAATCACATTGTGACGGTCTTTTTGAATAATGTTGATACAATACAATGAATAAGAAAGTAATGAATTAGAGGGGGCTTACCACCTGATGCATTGAGAAGGGCATAGCTTCATTAGTGTATATATCTTCTTCTTCATCATCAAGATAGGCTGGATGATAGTCCTTTCTAAACCAATCATCCATTTTGATAGATGCCATTGTTATTCTAGAAATAGGGTTAGGATCAAGAATCCTTCTTATCAAATTTTTGGCTCCTTGTGACAGCCACTTTGGTAGATGAATTTCTCCTTTCAAAATCTGAAATTTTCAACATAATAATATTAATTAGATTCAGCCAAAGATGATGGTGTAAAAGAAATACTTTTGTTCCCAAATGTGGTAATTTATAGTCTATAAACCGTCAAATTTGTAACAATGTCATTGGCCGATATCACGAAGAGTCTCTTAAGAACGGTTTAGGGTTCGTTTGGATTGACTTTCTAAATGCTTTATACTTTTTTTTCACTTAAAAACACTTAATAAAGACTTCTTAACTTCAAACTTTATAATTCAACTCGCCGTTAATCGTTACAAACAAAAGTTTAAGAACCGATGCTACTAAACTGAAAAAATATAACAAAAAGATTTGAGTATTGAATATTTACCTTCTGATAAAGAACAGACAGATTTCTATCATCAAAAGGAAGAGATCCAGTGAGAATAACAAACAAGATAACACCACAAGACCATATATCTGAGGCTGCACCATCATATCCTCTATTAGCAAGAATCTCTGGTGCCACATAGTTTGGGCTTCCACATGTTGTGTGAAGCAAACCATCATGCTGGGTTCATTATTAATTCACTTTAATTTTAATTTTCATATTATCAAAAGTAGTTTGGAATGACTTAAATCGAGTGATTTATAAAATAATCACAAAGTAAACATATATATTTAAGTACACTTACCCTAAAATGGTCGGGTAAAGCACTTAAGCCAAAATCAGTTATCTTAACGTTTCCATTCGCATCAATAAGTATGTTCTCCAGCTGCATATAGGTTTTCAACAAAAAGTAATTCCTTGGTTAAAATATCATTTTGGTTCGTATATACTTTAAAGTTTATTCAATTTTAGTTTGGTAATAAATCTTAAATCAAGTTCATCAAAATTAATTTTTATATAAATTAGCTAAAAATAACAATAATATGATGTATTTAAATTGTACGGATAAAAATTACTTTAATTTATCCCAACTTTAGATTAATTTTTTTTACCTTAAGATCTCTATGGTAAACGCCTTTCCGGTGGCAGTAACTCACACCATCAAGTAATTGTTGGAAGATTCGTCTGCCTTGAGCTTCTGATAACCTTCCTTTAGATGCCTAAATCATATAAATGTGTGACGTCAAATAACAAAAATCAGTTACGTATAAGTATGACATATTAGTTTAATAGGTTAAAAATTCAAATCTTCTGCTGAACTATATATAGATATAGATACTCACGATTGTATCAAACAATTCTCCGCCATTGACGTATTCAAGAACCATGTAAATTTTGCTTTTACTAGCTAATACCTGCGTGCATTTGTAACAAAATTACAAACAAATGGTTTTCCCAATATTAAATATTTTTTTTTAAAAAAAAAAGAGTGCAAATTATTAAATCAATTTGGTTTGGGTATCTTTCTTTAGTTGACCGATTGATGAATTTGGGCTTTCTATTTGGTTAGGCCATATGGCAAGTTTAGGCTTCTTTCTCTAGCACTTGTGTCAGTGGATCCATTTAGGTTTTCTTTCTCTACTTGAGTGGGTGGAGAACTGAACTGTTGTCGGATCATTACAACATTTTGAGAATTGATTCAACTTTGTTCAATTAGCGACTTATACATACAGTTCAACAATTAGAGGTTTGAGATTGAACCAAATGATAATTTGTGTTTTAAATGATAATTTGTGTTTTATTTACTAAGTTAGGTTTAAATCGACATTATTTTTAATCAGATAAACGACAAACCAATTAGACGTAGTTGTTGGTTTACACACACCATGCATAGTATAGATTTTGATTGTAAAATTTAAGCATGGTGCATTATAGGTAGAAAAAATGATCTCTTCCTCTCTCACTTGATGTAAAGGCCACCATGATTCACACCGTGATTCACATTTTTGAGAGAACTAAATTTATATCTACAAAAAAAAAAAAAATAAAATAAAAAAAAAAAATTGAGATGTCCATAAAATGGAGAATGGGTTTCCCATCTTCTGTCTCTACTCCGCATTTCATTTCTCATCCACATCTCATTTCCCATCCCTCGGGAAACGAAGACGAGATCAATGGCAGGAATTGGGTTACCACACGAATTTGTTCTCATTTGTTTTTTTTTTTTTGTTAAAAAAATCAATCCTTTTTAATTAAATAGCTAAAACTTTTCACTCAATTTTTTTACAGGATTATTTTCACACATTTTAAATGTAAAGAAATTTTATTGGGATAACAAAAAAAAATAAAAATACTTATAAAATATAGCAAAAAAATTATTAAATAGACTAGAAAGAATTTAATAAATTTTATTATATTTTGTTAATAGTTTTACTTTTTTTTTTCTTTTGCGTTTTGAAAATGTTTCTTAAATTTTTTTTTTAGTAAAATAAAATATATAAATCGAATTATTAGTAAACTTATTATAAAAAAAATCAAAAAAAAAAAAAAAAGAAGCTAACAGTATGGGGACGACTAACGAGACGGAACGGACAACTTATTTTAATCTCCCCGTTAGAAGCGGGTCCCACGAGAAAATGGAAATCTCTCTAGTAATACTACTGGACGGCTAAACGTGTTTTTTATTTTTTTATTTTTTTTTAAAAAAAAGAAAATACAAATTTGCAGTGGAGGGGCACATGGGCCCGCCCCTCTGCAAATTAGCCCCTGATTTAGGGACATATGTGCAATTTGACTTCCATTATAATAAATTAAATTTTCGTGGGTTAAAATAATAAAACAGCTTACACCACACCACGCATTTCAGCCAATAAACGTCATCTTACGAAACGTGAGTCACGAGATAAAAGGAAAACCACAAGCAATTAATGTTGACACGTAGGCTCCTCAATTTGTGGAATTGAAACAGCCACATTTCCAACATTACGATAATCCATATTAATTTAAGATAATTGAATGTAATTTTCACTAATAAATGCAGATGAATTAAATAGAATAATAATTTAAAATATAGATTTGGTTGCAGAATTAATATAGATTTGATTGAAAATTGCGACTTACCTACAATTATTCAAACTTATAAATACATGATTGTCAAACTTATTATAGTTATATAAATTAAACTTCAATTAAAAAAATTTGAACTCTCAAATTTATATTGTTGTCACACTTTCTATAACTATGATAAAAATTCATAACTATTTTTTAATATTTTGTCCATTTTGCTTGTTTTTGACAATTTTCTTCACCTAGAAAAAAATTTTAAGGCTCAAATTTTACGATTGAAATGATATTATTGCAACTAGTATCAGATAGTTTTTGGCTTTTTGCAATTATTTAAATTATAATAATAATAATTGGAAAAGTATGAAAATGGAAGTCAATATATTAGGTAGAGTCGGTAATCAAATGAATTTAGGTCTCTCAGTTAAAAGATGTCCAAAATATAGTGGCGAAATTTTTGGGAAAAGTAAAATAAATAAATAAAAACATATATTTTTTAGTCCGTAAAATATTACGGAATATAATTTTCATATATATGCGTAGATTTTAAATAATTAAAAATTTAATTTTCATTAGAATTTAAAATGAATGGATAATAGAATGTTAAAGAGGGTTTAGGGTACCTCATGTAGCCTCACTATGTTGGGATGCTTGAGAAGTTTGAGTGTGTAAATCTCCCTCTTGAACTGCACACATTTCAATCAATGGCATCAAAAACACATAATCAGTACCACCAAAATGACAACATTCAACTAAACTATCTTGTTTCATTTTCGTTATCACGGACTTTCTATATGTATTCATTTAAACTCGTAGCGTTTTTCGTCCCTATCCGAACATCTGTTCGACGATCATACGAAATCAGAGAGTAATTAAAGAAGAAAATGAGATGACCTGATGAGTAATATTAAGATGAACAATCTTGGTCTTATCGAGTTCTTTGACAGCAAACGGTTGCTGAGTTTCAAAATTAATAGCAAATTTGACCTTCCCGAAATTGCCATGCCCTAGGGTTTTTCCAATCTCATACTTTCCCATTCGCATTGTTTCTCCATCGCCCACCGCCGATCTTCGCTTATCTGTCTTTCCCATTGTTTACTTCTATGATTTGCAGATCATTGCATCCCCCCCCCCCCCCCCCCTCTCTCTCTCTATATATATATATATATTACAGGAGGATTCTGAACTTGTAGCCACATATTTTTGATGTGGCCCTTATACTTTTCTCTTTATTACTAAAACACCCTTATCTTTTTCCAATTTGCAACTATACTCCTTATCAAATGTTTCTAAATTACCTTCATAATATAATATAATATAAATCTTTTACATCTTTTCAAACAAAACTTACGGTTTGTAATAGTGTGGCGATGGCTTTGGATGTGATACGATTTACTAGACTTGTTTTGAAATGTTTACTATAGTTTGGAAGAAATATTGCAAATTTCAAGAATATAGGGATGCTTTTCTTAAAACAAATTAAAAAGTTTGAGGATAATATTGGTATTTCGACGTGATAAATAATATCTAGAGGTCAATAAATGTGAAGAATATTTTTGTATAATTTAGCCTTTTTTATGTGATTAAAATCAATGTCAATTAGAGGTGATCATGGTCGGCTTCCAAGTCAATAAGAACTAATAGTATAATAATAAGTACTTGAAGAATTTTTTTTTAAAAAAAAAAAACGAAACTTCTTCTATAATTTCGACTTTTCTAAAATTTAATATTTTACGAGTTCATATATTATAAGATCAAATAACTTATCTTACGAGATCAATCGAATTGCATCGGATTTGACCTAACTCGTGATATATAAATATGTTAATTAGTGAGAGATTTAGAAAAGCAAAGAAGGTTGGTTATCCTTAATGACAAGAAAGTTGGTTGTCTGGCCATAAATAAGAAAGGGAATTAGCCCACATGAAAATGTGACCTCCACATATCACATTTTATGGGTCCATTTCATTTTCATTGGCTTTAATTTCACGTTCTTGTGTGGAGACTATGCCCCGTTTTATAGGTCCTGCCACCTCACACCAACCGTTTTAAAATATCGATGTTGTTATTGTTATTAATTTAATATTTAATTATCTTGATGTTCAATTATAATTTGTTATATGACAAATTCTTCGTACTTCATTCTTTAAATATTTTAGTTTGCTGTTTGTGTGTGAGGAGGGTATGAGATTGGAATGCACCTAAGTGTTGAATAAGTCTTTATGCGTCTCAGTTTCATCACTTTAAACATAAAATTTTGCTAAGGACAGAAGTAGATATCTATTTTTCAGTACAGAAAGTTTTGAAAAATGGTTTAAAATGGCCCCTAAACATCTTCGAAAGATATTTAACTAGAAGTTACACGTTTTTTTGATAAAAGTACTTGTAAAAACACTTTTGTCTTTAAACTTTGGTGGGTAATAGTTTATTCATGTACTTTTAAAATTGTGACAATAATTTAGTGTTTAAATTTTAAAAAGTTACGAATTGGTTCTTGTACAAGAAAATATAGGAATCTCTCAGATGAACACGACAATTTGACACAAATCATAATAATGGTTAGAGAACTTCAGACCAAATAGATGGCAACTTCAAATTTTAATGATTAAACTATGCATTTTACTCTATTTTTAAAATCTTATAGTTTTTATGAGATATTCGAGACATTATTGATCCTTAATATCAATACCTAACCTTCAAATTTATGAATTCATCGAGAAATATATTGATGTATCTATAGATATTTTCATTCTTACTCTCACAACGAATGAAAACAACACCTTGATGATCTAATTCATAACAAATTATCGAATCGAGTTGTCACAATTGTAGCAATTATTCCATTGAGCACATAGATTAGAAAGTACACTAACAATACATTTTTAGGACATTTAGGTCCTACCCTCAAAACTCAAAACTTGAAAAAAAAAATTAAAAAATTAAAAGTTATTTTAAATATATTTACAAATATAGCAAAACACACGATAGACCAAGATAGATTACTAAACGTGTCTATCATAATACAAACAGATGCATATATTAGTCCATCTTAGTTGTGTCTATCAACAGTCCATCGAAGATTGACTGTAATATTTTAATCTATTTTAAAATAATTCTAAAAATATTAAATATATATTTAACTTGTAATGAATTATACGTTTGTATTTCCCAACTGCACACACCAAAGAAAATTTTCCCATTTTCTAATCTAATTCTATTCTATATTGGTTGGCTTTACAAAGTTGATAAAATCAATTATTTTAGTCATAGAAATTAATTATTAAACTCCAAAACATCACAAACACATTATCCCATTATTGTTATTCTATTGCAAGAATATCATAATTTTAATACAACAATTACGAAAATAAGAAATTATGTTTTGACTTTTAGAAGAATAACTTATTTGTTCTTTTCAATTTGTTCAATTATTCGTTTTAGTCTTCACTTTTACGTTTGTTTCAATTTGGTATTTTAATTTTGAAAAGTATCTAATAGGTCGTTTTAGGGTGTGTTTGGGAGTGATAGTTGGAGAATTGATTTTAGAAAAAAGAAATTTAGGTATAATTGATTTTTAAACCATCAAATTTATGTTTGTACTAAACTTTAAAAGTGATTTTCATATAATTAGAATTGATTTTCGATTATTATATTTGGTTTCAAAAGTTAATTTTGAGTTACTCATTAGTAGGTGTATTTTTTATTTGAGAAATAATTACTTATTAGATCTATTTCTATTTATTTTATTGTTATATTCTTATATGTCATGTTTATATATAGATATTGAAAGAAAATTGAAAACAAATATAATTGTTTGTTTTATTAATAACTTAATGACAAGTAATACCTGTCATCTTTTGTTCAAATATTTAGATAACCATTTTAGGAGTGATCGACAGAGAATCACATAACAAAAATCACCTGTAACCTAATTTCTCAAAAATCAATTTGAAATGATTTTATATTTTTCTAAAATCAATTTTAGTTCATTTTAAACACCATATTTTAAAGGAAAAGTGATTTTGACCGGAGAAAAAAATTATTTTTGACCACCATAAAATCACTTCCAAACAAACCCTAAGGATTAGTCCTCACTTTTAATTTTGTTATATTATATCTAATGTATTCTTGAACTTCAAAAAAATTCTAATAGATCTTTGACTTTGAATCTGATGTCCAACATATTCAGTATTTTAAAAAAGCCACAAACTTACAAGACACAAAATTGAAAAGTTATGGTCTCATCAGACGTAAAATTCAATTACATATTTAAATAATCAGATAAATCTTAAAACATTTTATTACAGAAACGACCTATTAGTCTAAAGTTAATAATTTAAGAAACTACAAGACACAACAATAAAAGTTTAGAGTCCGAAAGAAAAAAAATTAAGAGTTCATAAACTAAACTTATAATCGCTAAAAGTTATTTATCTAATATACTCCACGAATTTGAGAAAAAAAAAAAGAAAAAAAACACAAAATTTGGGGAAAAAATGACAAATTGTAACCATCATCCTAAGAGAGTCTTATATCCCTTAGTTAACCACATGGTCCAATAGTAATGGTCCACAAGCCCTTATCTTTTCCAATAATTTAATTTGGTTGATATGAGGAATGTAGACAGTATTTGTCCTCTTTAATCAAAGAAATCCAACATTTTGGGCCATAAAATTTTGTCCATTTTATAAGATTTAGTTGTTTTAACTTCATCCACACTCTAAATGTCCATAACTTAGTTGTAATGAAATTTCATGGATATCGATTGTAATGGATCTCAATTGTTTACTTTGATATTATTGTATTCTTATCGTTGCCATTTAAACTCGATTAATAACGAGTTATAATGATAATACTAACTGTAACATAATTCTCCTACTGTAACAATAATAGTACATATTGTTAGAGTTTATGCCCCAAACTTGTGGATTGTATAAACAATATATTTATGTCTCGTTTAGTAATCATTTTATTTTTTGTTT
Organism: Cucumis cinereus; assembly: GCA_037974625.1. NCBI lineage: Eukaryota > Viridiplantae > Streptophyta > Magnoliopsida > Cucurbitales > Cucurbitaceae > Cucumis > Cucumis cinereus. Next base: position 14,987,209 of record JBBPDJ010000003.1, read on the forward strand.
TTTGTTTTTGAAAATTAAGTCTGTAGACATTAGTTTCATTTCATCTCCAACTTTCTTCCTTTGGTATCTAACAATGGAAACAAGTAGATTCTATTTTTGTATAGCTATGTTTCAGCTCCTTAATCAGTTTTGTCCCCGTAAGTGCAGACTTAGTCTTGAATACGGGACCACCGAGACAGATTTAAATTATTTTTGTTACTTAAACTAAGTAACTTGCACATAAATAATAATGAGTATGAGTATGATGACAGCCAAACAGACTATCCATCAAACTAAAAAGTAAAATATAGTCAAATAAAGTAAAGCATTCAAAACCAAAATTTTCATCGTTTGTCCATATCATAAATGTTACTTTCTGTATTAAGCAGAAATGATGAGAATGGCTTTAAGGGTGTAAATAATTATGCATCGTTTTCTTCCCTTCCTTTCTTCAGTAGGGAGAGAATATTTAGAGTCCGTTTTGAGTGACTAGAAAAAAAATACTCTTCAAGAAACTCGTTTTTATTTACACTTTTGATAAAATGGTTTAAAATACACTTCAAAAATTATAATAAATGATAATAAATGGTCTGTCAAACACTCAAATTTTGTTTTAAATAATTTAACTTTTAATCAAACACTTGAAAATGTATTTCAAAACACGCCCCTTAGTATCTATCGCTTAGGGTTGCCCTTAAACACATCTCAGATGCTATTTTTCAACTTATAAATGGTACCTACTCTGGTGGTTTGGCCAAAATTTTATGGTTCAGTGCTGGGGAAGCAATGAAACGAAAGGAATTTGAGAACATTTTCAAGTGAAGAAACCTCTAATGAGGACCTATGGGAGTCGATTAAACGTCACTCTTCTTGGTGCACCAATATAAGAAGTTTGTATCTACAACTTTTCAGACTTCCACTAAATTGGGAGGCCTTTATGTAATCCCCTAAGATATATCATCTCCTTGTTTTGTATGTCTCCTTTTTGTGATTAATATACGTCTCAAGGAGAGAAAAAAAAATGAAAGATTGACTTCGAAACCTTAAGAAATGACGGTTGTGGAGGGTTTTCTAGACTAGATTGAGATCATGTTGATTATATGAATATGCCTTATTTGAAGCTCATGGGCGGAGTCTTACTATGATGGGCTTTTTTTCTTTCAAATGAAAAGAAGCTTCTTTATTGAATTAAGAAATGAGGCTAATACTCGAAGTATGAACAAAGATACAATAGAAAGAGTCAAAGGATCAACCTGGGCACTCGAGCATCTCAACAAGTTTGACATCTACATAGCAACCTTAGCAAGACCAAATACAAGGATAAGCTCTCTCTTACCATGATGATGGGACCAGCTACAAGTAAATAGGAGGAGATATTGAAAGAGATCAATACAAATATGGCAGAGGATAAGAAGATTAATGGAGAATAAATTCTTGCTGGTAGATTATGATCATGACTGACTCCATTATTACCCAGTATCAACACAGTAAAGGAGCAAAAGTTGTGGCTGACTACACGGAAGATATTCCTAGACTAAATGGTCACATTAACTTGCTGAGAACGAGCACCACAAGATTACTCTAGGAGTGAGCATCGGTCAGTTGGAGTTGGTTTTTCAACTAAACCACAAACAATTATGATCGGTTTAGTAAATGTTCAAACCGACCTCGACTATCAAGGAGTAAAAGTCGGTCTGTCGGTTTAATTCTAACCAATTTTGCCTACATTGACCTACTTCGGTTCGGTCGGTCGGTCGGGTTTTCGGTTTATCATGCTCGCCCCTACTCAATATAACAAAGAGAAGATATTCAGGAGAAAGTCAACCTTCAGTCTATGGGTTACCTACCAGATGCATTCACCACGGCAACAAAAATTGAGGATTAAGAAAACTGGGAGAAAATGCATGGCTTATAGAAAGGATACTTGGTATGAACAACAATATTCTTACAAAAGGAGCCATACTGATGACCAAAAGAATTTCCAAGGGGAGAGCTCTTCTACTTCAAGATCAATAACCAAAGGAGGACCAAGACCTTAAAAACATCACAAAATCAAGAGGTATTGAAGGTAATGACCTATACCAGGAAATTGTCATATAGGTGCAAACAAGAGAGATACCTCTCCAATGAATGTCAATGAAGTGAATCGATAATTGAAGATGAAGATGAAAATGAAGGTCAATTTGGGGTCGGGGGTAAGGAATCTGACAAAGAGTTTGCCTATATTCACCCTGTAGATTTATTCCTTTTATGAAATATTTGTTTTTCTTTTCTTGTGTTATTTCCTTCTATATTTTCCTTTGTATTATATCCTGTATTAAGTTTGGAGTTAAAGAAAATAAGAAAAATATAATTTCTCCCAGAAGCCACACACCCCGAAGACAGTAGTACGATTTGTAATATGATCCTATACAATGAAAACAGGGAGAACATTGAGTACAAAAACAAGTATATAAACCCTTCAACTTAAGGTAGACCCACACTCCAACCTGTACGAAGTTAGTTGGACAAAGAAAGGTAGTAAATCCCATGCATACAAAATCTGCACATTACCATTATCCCACTTCTATTTCTGACAAAACGAAGCCAATAACTTTACATTTTGACAAGAAACAAGAAAAAGACTACGGTCCATACACACCAAATGCAAACTCCTCATCAAACTTGTCAATAAAGTTTGAAGTAACCACCCAAATAGCCCGAAAGAATGACAAGATACAATGAATTACTTTTCTACGTTCGATTACTGCTGGAATGATCAACAAAACAATCATTCACAGAGGAATGTTCCAGATAATTTACACTAAATATATTAGAAAAATAAATTTCTCCAGTAAGTGCATCTCCTTTTTGTTGAGGGTCACATCTTGTAGTTTGCAAATGTTTGTACAATTATACTATTTTATGGGTCTTGGGGGAGATAAACAATGGATCTGTTAGACGGCTGTAGAGACCTTGGAGTGAGGTGTGCTCCCTTCCCTTGATAGAGTTCACACCTCCCTTTGAGCCTCCGTTTGTAAATCTTATCACTCTTTAGGTCATATTTTGCTTGATTAGAGTCCCCCTTTTATGGTTAGTTGGACTCTTTTTGGGGTTGGTTTTCTGCATTCTCTTTGTTTTCTTCCATTTGATCGCAACGAAAGCTTGGTTTATTCATTCTATATATATTTTTTATTATAATAATAATTTAAAGAGAAAAAAAAAAACCCTCCAACAGTAGGAAGAGGCAGCAAGATTAAGTAAGAACAGCTAAGAAATTGCAAATAGCTTAAGCATGAGATCGATCATAGCTAGAAACAAGTAAATATTAACAATTAGGGAAACAAAGTTAAAAGAGTAGTTACCTATTTGGGATTCCTAAATGAAGCTAAGAATCTTTGCATGTCTTCTTATTGTGGCCAAGGCCTTTACATTTGCTACATTGGAGCTGACGCTTAACTACTTCTAATGATTCATTCTGCTTCATCTTTGGACGACCTGGTGGTCTTCTAGTAGGTGGAGGGGTTACTGTAACTATTGCCTGAGTGGATTCACCCAGGATTAGTCTGTCCACATTTGCAATAGGATGTATTGACTCAGCATAAGTTAGGCGGTAACTCTCAACGGTGAAATATCGGGGGCAATAATCGTATGGGCTCCTACCAATGCATTCAATGACAGCAATAGCATGACAACAAGGCAAACCAGTAAGCTGCCATGCCTTACAGCTACAATCCCAATTATCAACATCAACAATGTCAACAGATTCCCCACGAACCTCAAATGTACTTCCATGGGATAGTGAAACCTGAAATGACCGCGCAATTGATATTTCTTTTTGTAACTTCTCCTCATTGGTTGGTGTTAATTTTGTCACCCATTGGTCAGATTCAACCCTGCGACTATATATTGTTTCCATCATTTTACACCGTAAAACATCAATCATCTGTGTTATAGGCAATTCATGTGCTTCAGATATGGAACTATAGAACTGCTGTCCAAAATTTGATGTGATATGGTTGTACCTTGCTCCTCCAAAGAATGCATTTGCCCAATGCTCTGGTTCGCTTTGTATGATCCAATTGTAAGCATCAGGTGAAATTCCTTTTATGCTTTCAGCACAACGCTGGAAATCCTCAAGTTTAGTTGCAAGAGCAGCAGCATAGAAATCATTAATCATAAATCGCCTGGCCTCATGAGAAAATTGGCCCTTTAAATCGTTGTTAAGCTTTTCAGCTAGATGGCGCAAACAGTAGCTATGGTATGACTTGTCAAATATTTCACCCAAAGACTTGTTCAGTCCATTCTGAAAATCTGCTACAAACGTAATCTGCTCTGACCTTTTCACTGCAGATTTCAGTTCCATTAAAAACCAATGCCAATTTTCCTCCGTCTCGGCATCTACAACAGCAAAAGCTGCAGGAAATATAGCGTCGTCCCCATCTACAGCTGTGGCAGTAAAAAAAAAACCCTGATACTTTGAGTTCAATGGAGTACTATCAAGGAAAAGGAGAGGTCGACAACCTTGTTGGAAACCAGAAATTGATGCATGAAATGACACAAATAGACGATGAAAGCTCGAGTCATCTTTAGTGGTGAATGAAGCAACACTCCCAGGGTTAGTTTCTTTGATCTTCTCACAAAAGTATGGCAACTGATTATATGCTTCCTTGTAGGAACCTTGGAGCTGCTCCCTTGCTATCTCTTTTGCACGCCATGCCTGTGAATAGTTCAACTGAATACCATATTCTCGTTTTATGTCATCTGCAATATCTTTTGGTTTGTAGTTTGGGGAGACTTTTAATTTTTCCTTTATGATATTTCCCACCCATCCCCTAGTAGCCCGATACCCAGCTTTAGCAGCAGCCCCTTCACATGAATGATTTGTGTTCATTTTCTTAATACAAATCAGTTGGGTTGTAGACAGCCTTGAAGCATATATTCGCCATGGACAACCTTGATATTTGCATTTAACAGTGACACGATGGCTGTCATTTTTCTTATACCGGTAAGCAAAACCATGTGCGATTGAGTACTTATGCAAGGCTTCACGGAATTCACTAAAGCTGTTAAATCTTTGGTCTACGCCAATGATGGCATTTTCCCATTGTTGTGCAGCTTTTCGATGTTTTTCATCACTGGACCCTGCAGGCACACAAATTAAAGGGACTTCATTGGATATGTCCATACCAATCTGATCCATGGAGATGATAGTCTCAACTCCAACATCTACAGGCACAACTACAGGAACTACTGCCTCAGAAACTGTTGTTCTACTTGACCTGAATTTTAAAAGGTTGCGTCACAAATTTAAGAAAAAATGTCTTATATGGGCCACTAAATATTAAATGCTTGGGTGATAAAAAACTCAGTCCATGAGATATCAAAATAGAAATGTATATAGATGCAAAGAGTTCTTCAGAAACCTAAGAGATATTATTTTTTTTTATATTATTATTATTTTATTTTTATTTTTTTTTTGGGGGGGGGGGGGGGGGGGTAGTTTAATTTATTTACTAGAAGTTTACACTAATAATTAAATTTAAATATGTTACCCATTGTATATAAAAACTTCAAGAAAAGAAAAACATACAAACTCAAATATATATATATATATATACACTAATAATTAAATTTAAATATGTTACCATTGTATATAAAAACTTCAAGAAAAGAAAAACATACAAACTCAAATATATATATATATATATATATATAGGACACACCAAACCCCATAGAACAAGCGTTGATGGCTATTTCCAAATCTTTCAACTTTTAGTATTCATTCAAAAGGTATCATAATTGCCAAATTCTATGATAATCAATAATGTTTATTATTTTCAACTTTACAAAATCACTAATAAACAAACCCCAATCAAGACACAAATATCCAATGATGTGTGACAATGGAACAATAACTTCCATTCCCAATCGGTAGCAATTCAAAGTCCAATTTCTTTTTAAAGATAACATTCTAAATGAAAAAGGGGCATAGAAAGGACTGGGAGAATGAAGAATCCTCAATGAAAAGAGCAGGAATTAAAGAAGAAAGTCTGGCTAGAAAACTGATAAAGAGCAAACCTGATATGTCATACACTGAAATTACAGATGAATAAATACTAAATTGAGGGATGAGAATAAGGGGGACTTGGGTAGATATAAAAATAAGGCAAAATGAAAGAAACATGGGCAGATATAAAAATAAGGCAAAATGAAAGAAACATAATAAGTACAGAAAATAAACATGACTCATTGATTAACTACCTACTAGCAGGCATATTAGATAAATTCCGAGCAGCTGCTTCCTCTGACAAGATAAACACATCGGCCGTCATAGAATCCTTTAAAAAGTTTACCATTCGCTTTAGATCCTTGTCCTTGGATACTGAGATGAGAGTTTTCTTGTTACCCGGAAGAAAATACTTGATGGACATTGTATCTATATTACAACTAAACATTTCCGCTACTTCTGTCTTGAAATCACTCAAATTTGTTTGTTGATCAATATCTATAGCATAGGCCTCGCCCCCAGTGTAAGAAAGGGATCCATCTTTGTTTCTCATAAACTCACCACCTGATTGGCATATAGCAATTATTTTCTTCGTAGCTGTGGCCTAAGCAATTACACATGATAACATTACAAACAATACCCAATAATCAAAATAACTTATGCAAAATTAATCATAAGAAAATATTATTAGCAAAACACAGGACACAAATTCAGAGCAGAAAATGACAAACAGATAAGGAACAGAACAATACAAACATTGAGAATGTGCTCATGCCAAGTAACAACTTAACGTGCTTGACAAAACATTTTAACTTTTTCAAACTAAATCAAGGTCATTATGCAAAAAATAGCCCCTCAAGAGGACAAAATGACCATTATCGTTTTGAATTAATGACTGTGTGTGCTCCTAAAATCGTGAGTCTAAATCTTAAAGAAAAAAGGGGGTGGGCTATCAAATCAAGCTACACTTCAAAAGTGTACCAACCAAAAATGATAGTGAATATGCTACTTTGGTTTAATTCTGGGCATGATGCAATACATTTCCTACGGTAGAACTGAGGCGCCCAAATGATGGTTGTTGGTTAATTTACCCATCCTTAACAAGGTCATGAGCTAATGGAAGTAATCCAGGGTGACCCTGTTATTTGATTCTTCAATAGTTAAATATTGGCAACAGATGTTACTTGTATGAAACTATTGTTTCTATTAAAAAAAAATAGAGGTGCGGTTTCTATTTTGCACTACCATAACAATTGCCAATAACTCACGCTTACCCTTACTTCCATGTCAGAGGTTGATGGTCTTGGATTAGCACGGCACCCAAATAAACCCCAAAAGCATTTGATTCTATGATGAATTGTTTAGAGAAATTTGGAAGGCCAAACACTGGAACAGTAGTCAATAGTCATTCCTTTTTTTGGAATTATCAAAGGCTTCTAGCACTACGTTACTCTAAAGACAATTACTTTTTCTAAGAAGTTGAGTTATAGCAAAAGCTAAGCATACTGTAATCTGCCACAAACTTTCGATAATAACCAGTCAAGTCAAGAAACACCCTTATCCCACCCAAAGACAATTCTACTAAGAACATTGCTATTTTAGGAGGAAGAGAGAAAAGAAAGACAGGGATCACCTCATTTAAAGTCTCTCAACGGTAATATCCCACCTCACAGTTTACCGTTAACCAAAACAGAGCATCTCAAATTTCCCATGCAGCTCCACATCCATCCCTTTCTTCTTTTTTTTTCTTTTTTCCCTTGATGAAAGTTTGGTTTTTTCAATCTATAATGAAATTTTCCATAACCCACTGGCTTAAGCTTTTGGGTTCATTAGGATTTAACATGGTATCATAGCAAAAGATATTATGTTTGAAATCTATAATCTCATATCCTTCCCAATTAATATTTGATTTACACTTGTTGGCTCTTCTTCAAGCTTAAAAGTGAGGAAGGCGTTGAATTATGTTGATATAATTAAATTTACCATAAATATAATTTACCAACTTAAGTTTTTTGGTTGATTGGTGATCTAATATAAAACTTGACAATGTTCACCAGACGTAAAGCAGCATTGCGTGAACAATAACCAAGTCATAAAATAAAACACTAAAAGGATTCTAGTCAATAGAGCTAAACTAATGGTATACTTCTTTTTAGGATGATCGTTAATTTATATACATACTTGACCTTCCAATGTAAAAGCAGACTGCCTTCCCATTCCAATGGTTTGCTCAACTACCTAAAGATCAAATTTGCATTAGAAAAAACAGTAAAATAATTATAATTATAATAATAAATAAATAAATACAACAATAGCAACAACAAAAGAAAAGAAAAAATATGGTCACCATTTTAGAGCTTTCAATCGCAGGATCACTATCATCCATTATCTTCTTCCCAACATTGTTCAGTTCTTGACTTATTATTGCTACAGCAAAAAAACATGCCAACGGAATGTGAAATATATAGAAGAAAAAGAATATTTAAAAATTCTATCGCTTCTCAACACACATATAGTACAAAAATCACAAAGAAAGCATAGTTCCCACAAGTATAATCATACTTTTTTTCTTTCTGCCTCCTAAAATTCCGCAATACAGAAATTTACTGCTTCACAATAAACCATATTTAATATTTATTATATGAATCTTGAACACATCTGGAAGATCGAAATTTGGAACTAAAGCCACTGTTTTTTTTTTTTTTTTTTTTTTTTTACATTTCAATTTTCAAGTCCTAAAGCCTGGGATGTAAGTGCAAACCTATCCTTAAGTCTACTTTTTTTTTTTTTATAAGAAACCTATCCTTAAGTCTACTTAATATAAAATGGGAACAAAATCCTAATTCCTTCAAGTCAAGTTTACTATATTAAAAGATTTATATCGCGCAAAACATATCAAAACTGAAGAAATATAATTGTAAATAAAAATGCTAGTTATTGCGAACAAATCACGTGAATGGGTTGAAACGGGAAACAAGTAATTAATTGTTTGTAAGTTAAAAAATAAAGGGGATACAAACCAAGAGCTAATGAAAGAATGGAAAATTTCACAAAACTGGGCAATGAAAGCATAGAACCAACAAAAGCAAAGCAATAGAACTGGCCAATAAGAACAGAGCAATTGATGGAAATGAAGTTCTCTTCTCATTACAATTACTGTGGTTAAAGATTCTTCCTTGGTATGTCAACTTGAGACTGGTAATATGATTTCTAAAACAAAGATTCCTAATTCAAAAATAGAAGTCCATACAGGTTCCACAGGTAGAAATTTCTCCAACAGGGGCAATATGCATATTTAGCTACAAGCTTATGGATTTCACACGTATATAAAGTCTTACATGATGTCATCTGAACATTATCATCAGTCGTAGATTCATTAATCCCTCGCTCATCAAACAGCTCTACCCTCTTATTAGCAGGAGTGTTTGTATACCTGTGTTCCAGCCATAAACACGAGAAACTCACATTTCAAGCAAGCAATTCAATTCCCAAATGCAATCACTAAATCTGTTAGACCATGCAAACCAAGTTTGATCACCCACGTAATTACCGAGATAGAGAGGCTACATCCTTAAATCCATGAACTTAAACGGACAATTGGATATTCATTGTTCTCATTCGAAATCCAGAAATCATTTTTTTAGTTCTTCTTTATTAAACACCCAAAAAAACATTTAAATGGTTATTTTCCCGTGGAGAATCCTCATCTATAGAGATGTTTGTCAAACCTCCTAACATAAACAAAATAATTAGCCTACAAATTATCTAATTGTCGATATACATAACATAGTCCAAATATTCAATTTTTTATAGAACCAAATGCTTCCATTGAGAAAAACAATGAAGAATACAAGAGCATGCAGGGTCCAAATGTTCATTTTTATAGTTCAAACATATAAATTTATCTAACTCGTTAAACAATAAACTTCAAATTTTAATATTCAGCATATATAATCACAATAGTAATTTTATTATATAAAAAGGGGTAAATGGGGTGGGGACGATGACAAGGACGAGGATGATAAACATATAAAATTATAAACTTAAAATTTGAATGTTACGTATATAAAAATTTATAATCACAATATTAATTTTATCATAAAAAGGGGTAAAATAGGGAGGGAATAGGTGTCCCCTTCCCTCATTTAGCTTACAAAAAAATTTCTCCACACTCCCTCAATCACCGCCCCATTAGAGACAGGGCAAGTCCCCAGACCATGCCCCCCCCCCCCCCCCCCCTAGAGAGAATGTGCATTCCTACTCGTTGGTACCACTTATGTTTGAGCAGCCAAGAGACTCAAATTCGTCTATTCAACCAATGTCCTTTGGCTACAACATTCTGGAACTACATACAACAGACCTCGGATACTGCTTCACAAGACCTAATGATTTCTTCACCCTCCTTGATGTGCCAATTAATGGATATCCATTCAAAAACGGAAATAAAATCCTGAGGAACTTTACCCATGCTTTCTATTGGAACTTATGTCTAGAAAGAAATGCTCACCTCTTTACAGATTAGCAACAAAGCATACGATCTTTAATTAATCTACTTCTTTTCTTGCTTAAACTTGGAGTAAACTTTTTCCACACTTTTGTAAATATAGCGTATCGACCCCAAGACAAACTAGAAGAGTTTTCTTTTGTAATTGGCTCACTGATGGTTCCAAAGAACAAAGCCAGCTTCACTAATAATTAAAATACAAGAACTAAAGGGTTATACAATATATCCGGTGTGGAAGTCGGCCAACATTTGTATTGGCAAATAGGAAGTTTCCAAGAACATGCCCAAGTACTTATTACTTCTTGGGTTGTAATTGCTATCTTATTAGGTTCAGCCATTATGGCTGCTCGAAATCCACAAACCATTCCTATGGATGGTCAGAATTTCTTCGAATATGTCCTTGAATTTATTCGATGAGCAAAACTCAGATTGGCGAAGAATATGGTCCATGGTTTTCCCTTGAATTCGGTAGAATTCCCTTTATAGCCCTTATCGATGAAAATTTTCCCTTTTGTGGTTAAAATCCGTGATTACTCCCAGATAAAGGGTAATTAGGAACCGAAGGATCTGGTTTTAGTGGAAAAAAGGCTCCCATCTAAAGATCGGGCATCACGCACTTACGGGAAAATGGGATTTGGAAAATCCTCTATTCCATATTCAGATCTCCCGTAAAAGAGTTTAAAGCCTCGCAAGAGGTCTTCTCTTTGATATTGCCCTTTTAAGGGGCCCTTGTAAAGAGTACGCTACAAGATTTGCCAAGAATGCCAAGAACAAGAAAAGATCCATATGACAAGATGTCCTACGTCACATTAACGACGCTCGTCTCTTCAGGGACATCCGATCAAATTGGTACGACAAGTTAACGATGCTATTTCAACTATATCACAGAGAAATCCTCCTGACTTATACAAGCTGACTTGGAAGGGGCTCTTCCAAATAATATTGAATTTTTTCTATGGGAGTCCGCCAAAAATGCATTCACAAAGTGATTGGTATTCAAGGAAAGCACCGCTGGATCGGTCTCTCCCCAAATTGCTGCTGTCTTTGCAACTCTGATTGTGAGACTCAAGACATCTCTTCATACACTTCCTTTTATAAAAAGGATTTGAGTACACTTTCAAACAGCCATTTAACTAAAATTTTCTTTTCTTTTCTTTCTTTGGCAAAAGACTTTAATTAGTTTTTGACACTCCCAGTCAACCTAGAAGACTTGGTTATTGGTAATGCATTATATGTCTGTACTGCACGCCCTAATAAAGATTATTATAGTCTTTCCTCATGATTGAAGATCATTTTTGCAATGCGCCTTTGGTGGCAATTTCATTTATCAATGAAATACTTAGTTTTCCTTCCCAAATAATAATAATAATAATAATTAAAACGAGGTCCACTGACCTAGCTTCACGAGTCCATGTGCTAACCGGACGTCTTTTCTTAAACTCCATTGTCGGAATGGGGTCTTCTTCTCCCCCTCAAAAACACTATTTAACGAGAAAAGAAAAGGGTCTACTAATCCGCATAACCACAGTACAATGAAGGCGTGAGAGACCAAACAGAATCAAAAGCTTAAAGGGTCCCTTTCCCTAAACATAAAAATTGATAATTACACAAGACAGCACCCAATGCCATTCAACCGTTCAATGCAAATATACAACAACAAAGGCAATACAATCAAAACAATCACCAAACAGAGAGTGCGTGGTTAAAAAAAAAACATACGGAATGGCACGAAGACTGTCACGAATTTCACCATGGATCTGATCCAACCGAGGGCTCCGCTGCACACTGCTAGCCATTCCGCGGAGGGAAACTTATTGCATTTAATATAAAAGAATGGTCGGTTGTCAAGTTTCGGGTTCCATGAAAGCAAAGTGAAAGGGGGGTTAAAAGAGAGAGAGGAGTGAAGGGAAAACGGAAAAGTGGAATGAATGAAAGCTTGCGAAGAAGACGATGATGAAAGGCTGAAACGTAGGGAGTTTAAAGGAGAAAAATGGAGCTGAATTTTGGAGCAAACGAAAATGGAGGTAAATTTATGAAGAGCGGTTTGGTTGAAGTTTATATGTATGCGGTTAAGATGCCTAAAATGTCTGAGGTTTTTATTTATTTATTTATTTATTTTCACGTAATATATTATTATAAAGGATAATCACGATTAGGGCTTATTTTATTTTGGGGGTAATTTTAAAAATATTTTGAAATTTTTAGAACATTATTTTAGATAAATATATTCTGAATAAAAATAAAAAACTATTTAGATTCATAACGTAATCTTGTTTTTTTTTTTATTAAAGTTTTGGATTTTCACCGGATATTATGAAAAAGTTACCCACTGTTTTTTGTGATAATTTTCAATTATATTTATGTATTTTTAAACAAATAATTATTGTTTTTTCAAAATTTAAAAAAAAATTGTTTTAAATGACAACAAATATCGAATATATTTACAAATATAGCAAAATTTCATGATGTATATCCTCGTCTATTAGTTATATTTGTAAATATTTTGGTTCATTTTGCTATATTTGAAACAATCTAGTTATTATTCCAGAGTCGAATAAAAATTTGAATCATTTTCATATTTTAAAAATTATAATCAGTTGCATCCAAATTCATATGTCATATGGTACATAAAAGAATCACTAGTCAATAAAAAGTTGAATGCTGCAAAACACAAATACTTTCATACTATGAAACATAGATACTTTATCGTAGTCAACTTATTTGTATAAGATACATATCAAATATTGATACTTCATATACTTTTTAGATACGTACAAACGTGCACTTTAACGTATCTATCTTTATGTTGATACACGTGATTTGTTATATCTTATTTTAAATAATAAAACATCAAAGCTCGAAAGAAAATACCCGACATTTGATCCTCAATCTTTTCTCCTTCTCTTACCATCTCAATCATGATTCACACCCCTTTATCCTCAACTTCATTTTCCAATCTTCGCCTTCAACTTTTTTCCTTAAAATTTTCACTATTTTTCATGGATCTATTTATTGTTGAAACAGTCACGACCTTCGATAAAATTATAGAAATTCATTGAATATGTAACAACTCATACACGACAAACCCCTACTTCCTTAACTGTGATAATTACGTCTAGGAGAGGATCAACCTCAACGACCTAAACAACATAGATGAACTTTAAAGCTTTTTACCTCGAAAATTATAGATTTACCATTAGAATTATTAACGATGACTCTAAACCCCATTAATGCGATAGTAAATGAAACATCAAAATTGAATTTATTCAAGTAATTCATTGAGGGCTTACAAGAGTTGATGCAAATGTCATCAATAATTGAAAGAGAGGATATCTCGGATCGTGACAATGAACTCCTAAACCTAAATAGAGTCATCAAACTACATCTTCTTAATCATATCAAATACCATCGAATTAGGTTTCAAATAAAAAATCTACATTTCAATGGAACTATAAAAAGAGAAATAAATTTGGTATATATATTTTGTGTTCATATATAATATATAAAATATAAATTTGAAAAATTTATAAGTTTTGAATTTTCATCCACATATTGTCACCAAAAGGGAAGAGATTCTAAAAATTATAGACTCTATCGTTCAATATTTGACTTGAAAGCTTAAACGGATGAGGTGCTGGGCGGTGGGTTCGCCTGTTCTTCCTCCAATTTCCATTCCCCTTTCACCAATCATTCCATCTCCAAATGGTGCTTCATCTTCATCTTCCTCCAGTTGTGGATTCCCGGTAACGACAATTCTTTTCTGATCTCTCAGTTCCTCTTTTCATTTTGGTGGTTTAATGTTGACGATATTGATTTGATCGTTGCCTTGTCGTGATTCTTCAAAAGAATGCGGAGGATTCCTCTTATATCACAGAGCCCCCTTTCCCCAGCTTCAAATGGCGGTTGCTCATCGCTTATGACGGTACTCGATATGCAGGTTCAAGTTTATTTTTCTTCTCTCTAATTGTCTGTTCAGGCGAATGAATTGAACGATCTTCTGTTCGTATACCAGCTTGGTCAACACAAATTGTAAATAGCCTAAGGTTTTGAGGTTAGTTGTTGTTGCCTGTTGGATGTCTTTCATCATCAGCATCAATTTCACTTCAGGATCACCCCAACTGGAGACTCGTTTAAAAGTACTTAGCCTTCTTTTATTACGAGTTAAGTCGGAGAAGTTTGTGCTCACAACTCACTAAAATTTGAGGTTTCTTGTTACCTGATATAATATTAAATTTATATTTATGATATAATATTAAATTTATATTTACTAGTAAGTTTAAGCTTTTGGGTAAGTTGGTTCTTTAAGATGATATTAGAGTAGGATGTCTAAGATTTGTTGTGTTTAAACCCTTTGCAGTTTGTTGTGTTTAAACCCTTTGCAGTATTATTTTCGCTCCAATTAATATTGACTTTCACTTGTTGGGTCAAACTCATACGTGACAGAGTGTAAAATAATATAATATTAAATTTATCTTCATCCGTAAGCTTGAGCTGTTGGGTCAGTTGGTGATTGAAGACTTGGTACAAAAGTTTGATAAAATAGTTTTGAATATGTTGATATTAAATTAGGTTGGCAATATCAGAGGTCACCACCCACTATCCAGTGCCTCATTGAAGAAGCTTTGATTGGAGCAACAAAGCTTGAAAGGAAGGATCTTCATTTAGTTGGTGCAAGCAGAACAGATAAAGGAGTACATGCCTGGGGTCAGGTCTGATGTGATTTTATGGAGTTGGGTTAAAAGACATCATTGGAATACAATGCTTGCTGTTGCTTACGACAAGTTGAGGTTTCAGGTGGCTCACTTTGTTACGCCATTTAACTACGATAGCTTGGAAAGCGTTCATGCTGCACTGAATGGTCTTCTTCCTGCGGATATAAGAGTTCGAGAGATGAGTCCTGCTGGACCCGATTTTCATGCTCGGTTTTCTACGTTAAGCAAGGTTTATCACTACAAGATATATAATGGCACAATCTTGGATCCATTTCAGCGTTGCTACACTTACCACTGTGCTTATAAACTCAACTATACAGCCATGAAAGAAGCTGCAAATTATTTCGTCGGAAAGCATGATTTTTCTGCTTTTACAAATGCAGCTCATAATGATCGACTGGTAAATCCAGTGAAGGTCATTTTCCGTTTTGATGTGATAGAAATGGTAAAGTTTTAAGGTTCTTTAGTCAGTGATTTGTTTGGTTAAAATTACCAATTTAGTCTATAAAATTTGAGATTTATGTCTATTTTGTCATCTTTCAAAAGTGTTCAATAGGTCATTGCACTTCCAATCTTGTGCCTTATAGGACCTTGAACTTTAAAATGTATTGAAAGGTTCTTAAACTTCCAATTTCATGTTCATTAGATCTCTTATTTTTTATTTGTGTTTATCCTTGACCTATTAGATAACTTCTACAATTCACAGATTTATCGACATAAAATTGAAAGTTTAGGATTATATTGACATAATATTCAAATTTATATGTTGTAGGTCAATTAGTTTTTTTAAAAAAATTGGAATTTGTTAAGGACCTATTAGACACAAAATTGAAAGTTTAAGGATCTACTAGACATTTTTAAATGTATGAGATCCATTTGAAAGTTGAAGACCAATAGATTCAGACCTTAAAGTTTATGGACTAAATTTATAGTCTACCAGCATGTTTGTAATTTTTGTTTTCTCCCTATGATGTGTCTGCTTTTCAGGTCTAAAGTTGCTAATTCTGTATGCTCCTCTTTTGCTCATCTGTGTGAATAGTCCCGGTTTCAGCTTTTTATAAAACCTATGAAACTAAATGCTTTCTTTTGTTCAGGGAGCTCTTGTGCAGCTAGAAGTTGAGGGTTCTGGGTTCTTATATAGACAAGTTCGGAATATGGTAATTTTTGTTACATCTATCTTTTCAGTGAAGTGTCCCTTCTCTGATTGTTTTATTTTTACTTATGCTGGTTGCTAAAATGGCTTTTTAGTTCTGGAAGCAGAAATTTAAGTTTGTAAAACCGGTTTCATGTAACTCAGGAACTGTAAGCATTTTCTCTCGTGCTTTTTCAGGTTGGGTTGTTGGTTCAAATTGGAAAGGAAGCACTTCCTCCTGACGTTGTTCCTAAGATTTTGGCGTCTCGAAATCGCAGAGAGCTTGCCAAGTATGCTTCGGGCGTTCCTCCTCAGGGACTGTGTCTTGTGAGTATTAATTATAAAGAGGACCATTTAAAGCTTCCATCTGATTGCCCTGGGACTAGTTTTGGTAGGAGTCGTAGTGTGAGCAAATGTAAAGTCCCTTTTTATTGAATTAACCTTACACTTATGCCATGAGAATAATCTCCGTTGCAGGGTGTCCTCTTAGGAGGCTGAGACATTAGATAAGCAGTGTAGTTTAGTTAACAAAATTTTAGATTAATTAGTTTTTATTAATTTATAATTTAGTATTTTGGTGTTAGTTTGTTGTTCTTTTTTTTTTTTTTTTTTTTTTGGTAAGCCTATAGCCATTTTTAGTACTGTATTGGAACTCTAGAGGCTTTGAACATTATAACTGCAATACATGGTATTTTAGAGGGGTTTCTCTCAATTTTGGAGAATTAAAGGTTATTTCCAAGAACAGTTCTTACCATATTCTTGGAATGGAATTACTGTTACGCCCTAGGTCTAAGATTCAAAATTTGGATATGACACAATACTTTTAGAAACATCCGAGGACAAATGCACAAGTCTCGAATTTTGCCTTTTGTGAAAGCTCTCGAAAGCTCGTCTCACAAAGCTTTCACTCCAACCAAATGAATTGCTCTTGCGAGTAAATTAGGTTATGTGTGTAGCTAGCTAGGCTGGAAGTCTTACCCTAATTGATGGCAGTAGTATACTAATCTAAAAAAGTTATCTACTTCTTGACATTAGACGGACAGGGTTAGTTGGTCGTTGCCTTTCACTTTTGCTGTTTATTGAGACTCAAGTCTTTGCACACTACCATCCCGATGATATATTTTACTACTAAAATTTGCATCACGAGAATTTGATGAATAACTTATTTGCACTTTTAGGGTTGTCAAGACTCTTCCTCCTTCGAGTATACCAAAATATCATCAATGGAAAACAATGATACTCTTTAAACATAAAATAATATATTTTTATTGTCTATCAAGACTCTCAAGTCCATAAAACAAATGTCGGTTTTTTGCCCTAACCAACGTCAATCACCAATATATCAATTTTTGACGGTCCATCGACTATATGACCAAAATAAATAAATAAATAAAAGTACTAGAGAGGGCTTGTAAGGTTATGTAAGTCCAAGTGTATTGCATCATGTATCTCAATCCTTCGAGTCTACAAAGTGGGTTACTAACCGTGGATGATAGTAGAAGCTTTGGATTGTAAGTTATTCTTCAAGATTGAAGTTAATAGAGCATGCTTCACCTAAGCATAGTGGATGATAGATTTTACCGGTCGAATCACTATAAATATTTGTACAATGAAACAATCGACGTATGACATTTTATAACAAGTGTAAAATTCAAATTTAAATAATTGTATCAATTTGTACTCTAGATCAAGACGTTTTTAAAATACTTAACTTGGTAACTAATGTCAATTTAAATTGACGAAGTTGAAAGTTTATGGTTAGGATTGACATAATCTATTGAGTTTAGGGTTAAAAACAATTTTTTCTATAAATATTTCAGAAAGATAGATGAAACTGACAAATTTTTTGAGTTGTGTAAATATTAATTTGCTTAATTTTAAAATACATTTTGAGTTAGAAATTGTTAGATAACATGAGACTTTCATTTCATAATCAAATAACTATAAAAGAAATAATTCATCATCCGTGGTGTTTTCTTGAATTTATTATTTTTATATTGATTTCCAATTTTTGTTTTTAGACCAAATGTCCATTTGGAGTTCACGAACTACAATAACATATTAATTCTATCAATCTCAACAATTTAAGAAAATATCAAGATTCTTAGATTATTCGAAGATAAAATAGACACAAAATTTTGTAATTTAACCTAATAACAAAAATGAAACCTAAGCAACTCAAAATGAGTAGCACTTTGAGTCATTTAAGAAATTCAAATTAATAGAGGAGAAAAAACGAGTTGCTACGATGCATCAAAACTTTATTATTACATCAATAAAACGTTTGGCTCGGTCTTTCGAAACAAATTTATGACTTAATCCTAGGTGTCACTATATTTTTATAATCATGTGTGTCATACAATAAATAGAGAATTTATGTAAAAAAATTCAAACTCTTTAGTAAATTCAAGTGAGAGGCTAAAGTTATTGGCATAACCTCTAGTTCTAAGAAAACGTCGGAGATTCAAAATAAAAGACTCAAATGAAAAATAGATACTTTTTTTTAAAATCAATGAAAATGGTCTTTTGTTTGTGTCATAAATTACCTCTTTAACCTTAAATGTTTTCTTTTTATCTTTTCTTTGTTTCGCAAATTATAACTAGTATCTTGTACCGAGTATATACTATATAATATAGAGCATAGAGCATCAAGTATCGAGTAGTTAGCATCTAATATCGAGGATCAAGTGCACAAATAATTTTCAAAGATAAATTAGTAAATTTACAAAGTTCTCAAAAGAAGCAACTTTTCATTCACTCTTAATATTGAATCCTTCTTCGTTTGGACCTCGAAATGGAGGCTATCCGTACTAATCATGGGAAGGCAAATGAGTGACAACCAAAAATATCACACATCATTTTCTTCAAAAGCCATAAAATTTGGATTATCCGACATCGTACATGAGTACAAGATAACACAAAAAAGTTAGTGTGGAAGTTGCGAGCGAGGAAATTAGGGTTTCGAATTTCGATAATCGGTTCTGCTAATTGGAAATTGGAAATGGGAAGACGACATGTGTAGAGGTTGAGGATAAGGTGTGGTGGAAGTGCTTCAGAATCATCAGAATTCAAGGATCATGGTGGTTTGAATTTAGAATTTTAGGGTTTAGGGTTTTGTTTTGTTTTGTTTTGTTTTGAAGGTGAAGGTGAAGGTGAAGGTGAGAAGAAACGATGAAGAAACTAAGATGGGCAATGGACGGGCAAGGCTTCTGGGATCTCGATGTTTCAACGTCTAGAACACTCGATGGCTCTGCTTCCCCTGTTCCTTCTCCTTCACACTTACTTCCTTTGGGATTATCCAGAGGCGTTCGTCTTTCCAGAGCCAAGCAGATCGATTTCATGCAGAGTTTCATGGCTGCTCCTTTTGTTCCTTCTTATTCCCCTTCCCATGGCTTCTCTCTTCAACGTGTCTTCTCCATACCCTTTTCAGATTCTGGGTAACTCAATCCTCTCTTCTTTGTCATTGGGTTTTTCTCGTTCTTATGCTGACATTTACATTTGTATTGATTTTCCATTACATCTGCCTTAAAAGCACTGCAGCTCCACTACTCTCTTAGGCCAGTTCAATTTGCAGAAATTCATGTCTTCTCTGATGAAAACTGGTTCTGGAGAGATGGGTCAGTCGTTTTCCTCATTTCTGCAACATATTGGAAGGCATCTTTACCAACGGTCTTTGTATGCTGTTGGTATCTCTGCTGATATCTTGTTACCACCCGATGCTTCCCTGATGATTAGCTTCGATGGATATGGTGACAGTGATATAGTTCGCACAAAAGCAGTATTTCACCGCAAGGCATGTATATTTCTGGTCCTCAGTAGAATTTGTTAATTCTGTATGCTGGTTGTTCTTGTTTTGATGTAGATTGTTTATTTACGTCGTTGCAGTTCCTACATCATGATCTAACAATGGAGGCACTTTCTCCAGGACTTTTTGTGGACAAATCTGGAAGATATTGGGATGTGCCTTCTTCATTGGTTGTTGATCTAGGTTCTGTTGCTTCAGATTCGGGATTGAGTTACCATTTGTCTATGCACCAGAATGCTGGGTCTCCCTCACAATTGGGAAGTGAACCCACCCGTTCTGCTCCTTTCTGTTTACTTCCTGGTCTATCAGCCAACGCTGCTTTTGCCTTTAAGAAGAACTTTGAAATCTGGAAAAGCAATGCCAAGAAGTTAAAGATGGTCCAACCGTATGACATTTTTCTATCAACTCCTCATGTTTCATTGTCAGCGATCAGTGGTATGAATCCACACTGGTTGTCCTTCAATGAAACTTCTGATTCTATGTTTTAGCCCCCTAAAGCTACTGCTATTTGTCAATTTTATCTTTAAAAATCTCACTAGCCCTCCAGGATTAAGGATTCCAACCTTACTTAACCTCTTTGATTTTTTTTTTTTTGTTTTAATCGTATCGCAGAAGTTTAGGTGTTGATGTTCATAGAAAATAATGTAAATGTTATGAGATCATGCATTTTTAGTCAGTTTCAATCACGTTAATTGGTGACGGCCTTACTTGAACTATATCAGTTCTCTAGGTTGTACAATTTTGTCCTTGAGTTTTAAAGATCACATTGATGAGTGGGAACTTCATGAAGTCTTTTGACATAGTGAGGCTATATGGATGATAGTAAGAGTAAAATGGTGGAAGGTTTAAGGACCATATTATGATTGTGTCCTTATTTTTATTTGCATAATTGCTATCTTTGGCAATGAAATGCATGATTTGACAAACTCAGAAACTCTAATAGTCCATCCTTAACCTTTTTGTGTTCAAAATTATCTTTTGCTTTATGGTATAAAAAATTTGAACTATTGTTTTGCATCAACAAAAGAAGAAATTCAGTTAACTCTTTAAGATATTTAGTTATTATATAGTTTTGCAGATGGTATGAAGCTGCAAGCCATTCCTTGGCAAATTGTATTTTACAATTTTCACTAATTTTGGCATGCCGTCTCTATTGATCTTAAAAGGTGCTGTAGCTACTTCCTACTTTGGAGACGGTCCAGTTAGATCAGCAGCACAAGATGGTCTTGAGGAATTTAAAGGATTTTACATGCAGACTTCTAGAATAAGATCTACTATTTTCGCAGATTTATTCACTTCTATTTCTTTTTCAGCTCAGTATGGGATGTTTCAGAGGAAATATCTGGATCTTACCCGATTTTCCGCTTGTATGGATTTCCATTCTGGCTCCAAGTTTCTTTCAGGAGCCATGCTTTTGATAGATGATCTTTCCAACTCCCAGCACCCAAAAACCGAATCTGTGAAAGCGACCTTGCCTAATGCAAGATTTTCCCTCCAGCAACAGGTATGCCCTTCTTCCATTCCGCTGCTGAATGTGGACTAAATCAATAATTATAAAATGAAAAGAAAAACCAGTATTTGTATCCAAATCCTGTTCTTTTTGGGTCTAGAAAGTTCTGGTTTATATGAGGTTTGGAAATTCTTATGGGCCGTTTAGGGCTCTGGGTTGAGTATTGAAGTCTGTAGTTAATATATTGGAATTCGAAAATCTATATTTGAGGTGCAGAGTTGTAAGATGAAATTCCGCGATAAATTTGCAAACTTCAATAGTAAAAATACTATTGAAGTTGAATTGTTTAACACCAACTTATGAAGTTGACTCAAAAGTTAGCTAGGTGGGCTACTTCTAATAAGATGGGGGTGTGTGGCGTGAATGTTTTGCCTTCTTAGCTTCGTCTGGTTATTGACCAAAAAAAAAGAAAAAAAATCTGAAGAAGTTGGTGGGCCAAACACCCTTAGTGAAACTGTCTCATGGGTTTGAACACTTGTAGCAATTTCCATGGTTTTGGATAAGTTTGAAAGGAAAATGATAATACATATCTTGATTGAACTTGGTTGACAACAACTCATTGAAAAACCTTATTTGATAGGGAATTATGATATGAGTTTTGTGATGGATGTCTTGAAACATTGGTTGCAGATTGCTGGACCTGTCAGCTTTAGAGCAGATTCAGGAGTTGCAATAGATTTGAATAAAGCAGGGTGGGATTTAGTACGAGTGGATGACCCTACATTTGCCTTGGAATATGCATTGCAAGTCCTTGGTTCAGCTAAGGCCATTGCTTGGTATTCACCAAAGCATAGAGAATTTATGGTAGAGCTTCGATTCTACGAGACCTGAGGCCGTGATGGTGACCAATGTTGCTAATTCTATTCTTTCGTTTCTTTATTTGACAACAATCACATTCAACTTTGAGTCGTATTAACATCTTCTCTCTTTTATTCGTTCAATAACATTGGGTGAACTCATCAGGTGCTGGGTTAGATTATCAAACTTTCTTTTATTGGAAATATATATATATATGTAGTCAAATAAGCTATTCTCAAGTTGATGGTTGAAAAGCTTGTTGTTTGATGATATTGAAACATAATATACAATGATTTAGCAACAAACAATCATGTTGTAGCAAGTCAGGTTAATTTAATTAAATAATTTGAGAAGGTTGTCAGAGGTGTTAAATTTGTAATAATTTTGTCTAAACTTTTATAATTATTTCAAATTCAAAACTAAAGTTCAATTTTATTGACTACCCAATAGATTATATTAGGTAAGCTATTTTGTTTTGTTGATCTATTTAGTGAGACAGTTCATAAATTCTTTACAAATCTTTTTAACAGAAAAAAGTGATAGGGTAAATCATCAAAAAAAAAAAAAAAAGTTATGCTAATTACTATTAGTGTATATCTTAGATAAACAGATATTAGTGTTTTATACGTACAATATCGATTAGATTAATTTTTAACATTGATGATATACCTTTCAACTTCCAATTTACAGTAATTGACAGATCTTCTAATCGACAACTACGAATTCAATCCTGTTCATATTTTCATGATTTGAACTTCACAAATGATATGACTAATCTATTTATTAACTTAGAGAATTGAGATTAGTCCAGAAAATTGAAATCTACACCAGGCAAAATGATGTTCTTCCTCAACTATAAGAGAATATAACGCAACTCGAACACACAATTTACATAACTGAACTAACCAGCACAATACTCTCATTTCTTTCATTGAACCTTTCACCATATGCATCACCTTATTTAGAGAAAGTCATAAGCCACCAGTTAGTTCAGTTGGCCTTTATTCGTCAATAGTAGTTTCGTCGTGCGAACAGTAGAATGAATATGAGTCATGAGCCAATGTCTGCAAAAACAGGAAGCCATTCTCAATTACTATGCTACTAGCACATACTACACAATTTAAGAGCATCATTGAGTTGCGTTCATAAAAACTAGAGTTAATATGTTGGAGTTAGAAACTCTGTGTTTGAGATGCATAGTTGTGAAGATAAAATTTCTCGATAAATGTGCATAAGAGAAAGCAAAAGATGGACTTTCTTAATAAAAGTGCAAATTTCAATAACAAACACCGTTAAAGTTGATGGAGTTGAGTTAAAATATGTACCTGTTCTTGCGAGCGGAAATACGTGAATGGCGTGTAGTTTAAGAAGTTTGAAACCCTTGAAGTGTATATATCTGCATACCTGCAATTATTTGGGAAGAACACCCATTGGTAATATTATTATAACCTACAATTTTTTGCCTCCAGATTGAAATATGATATAGGAGAAGGAAGAATTGCTTACTTCTCAATTTGTCTCATCAAATGGCTTTTATCCCATAGGCCTGCACGGGAAAGAAAACCCCACCTGCAGAATATCAAGAATAGGTTAAATCTAAGTTCCAAAAATGTTAATCAAGTTATGTCTTATTTGCTACCCCAGAGTGTTGCTAATATACCGGTTACCGAAAGTCTCGAGATGAGACTCGAGATGAGAACAAGAATGCAATAGTAGGAAGACAAGTGCCAATCCTACAGTATTTTTGGTTGAAACTTGAATACATGCAATTGAAACTCTTCATTTTACTCGACCTTCATATTTCATATTTCATATTTCAAATATCAATTTGCACAAGCTCACTCTTTCATTCCATGTGTTGTAGAAAATCCATGTTCTCTTGTAATTATGGAAATTCACGTTCTTATCTGAAAAAGTCTTTTAATAATCTTCATAATCTTCACTGTCTTCTAGGAGTAAGGTTCAACAGCTATCCTACTCACCTTCGACTGATGTATATATATGTGTATATATTTGTGAGAGCGCATGTCGTATGTATGTATATATTCAGCTCTACAGTAGGCAAGGAAATGAACATGAAGGAAGATATTTTTCAAAATAATAAGACATCCTTCTTCGCTGTACTTTATTATGGAGTCTAACCTTTTGTTGAATAGCTCTCCATCTGCTTCTAGCATTGGAGCAATTTTCTGGTCTAATCTTTGCATAACTATGAGCAGCTTTTGCATGCTTTCGGTGAGCTCCTCATCATCCAGGTTAGTAGCTGCAAGGGTCTGAAGTACGCAAAAAAAGAAAAATAAAAATGAAATAACGGATGAAAATCACATAGCTTGAAGAAATTTGATATCAAGGTCCTATGAGCTTAAAATTTCTCAGAATTACTTGAAAATTTGCACACTAGTGAATATCCTCCATCTCATTTTCCCACTACTCTGAAAAATAACAATGCTAATAACTATTGAAACACGATTTAGAGGTGAGATGATAATATTGGGATTCATGCTCATAATCTTTCTTTTCGTTCTCGACCTTGAAGAAACCAACTATATATACAGCGCAAGGTCGTGAACAAGTGAGGGAAAAAATTGCCATCCATTATGAACTCCTGAACATTAAAGACTAGGTTTTCCAACCTCTTAAGCAACAAATCTTTAGTATAGATATATATAGTTCAAATTCTATTTCAGGGCCCATACATCCACATTTGGTCAATTTTGGTCCCTACGTATTTTCTAAAAAGAAGATCAGGGTAAATCGAACACCTCCTTGGTCATATCCCAATCACCTCTTCTCAAAGCAAAACTTTGGCCAAAAGTACACACATGTATATAAAATCTACCCTAAGTTTTCAAAGATATCTCCAAAGAAAATACTCCTTATATCTTCATAAGGACAGCATAAAATCAAAGAACCAAAGCTTACTTGAGCAGGACGACCTTGAGTACGCCTTTGCAAAGCAAGCCGAAGTTGATTGAATAGATCCCCCACGACTTCCTTTTGATTTATAAGCTCAATGAGAGATGCTCGATGACCACGACTATGAATCAAAGCACTATACTGCACAATCAAATTATGTAAAAGAAATATCAGAATTCAACAATAATTTGTTCTAGAAAAGCATGAACACAAAATCACTGATTGATCCAAAAAGTGATTTCAACCAAATCTTTGAACTTCCAATATAAGGCACTACCCTAAACAACTTAAATAAAAACCTGAGCACTGCTTATTTTTTATGAGTTGTAAATGACGTTGTGCAAATCTTCCATTTCTTCCTACAGTTTTCTAGATAGAAAAGATGCTAAAGTTTTAGAAGCTTGACTCGTGTATTCCCAGTGCAACATTTAAGCTCTATTCATGCATGCTGGGTCTTTTAATTCCCCCTGTAGATTTGATTTTCTTACATTGGATCTAGATTCCAGTCCTGCCAGCATTGTCGTGGAAATGTACACACTAGTCTTTCTGGAAAGACTCATGGTTAAAATGTGCAGATATTGCGACTGTTTTCCCATATGCTTGTATCATCTTACATCTCATCCAGATACACAAGTAATAGGAACTAGGGTCCTTCAACTTTTGAGTGGTGTAGCCTTCAACCTTCCAAGGTCAAACGAGAATCCTCTAGAAATGTGGGGACAGCGCTTATTTGTAGACTGGTTTGAAAGAAACAAGAGAACTTTTCAAGGGAAGGAGGCTAGTCAAAAACCTTTTTGAGATCTAGATGGAATCTAAGTCTTGGTGCTCCCTATCAAAAAAAAAAAAAAAAAAAAAAGTCTATAATATACTCTCTCATCGATGTCAGCCTAGAACCTTTTTTTTTTTTTTTTTTTTTTTGCAATCCTCTTGGCTTGGTGGGATAAGTCATCTCCATTTTTAATTTTCCTTTTTAAACAAGGAAACAAAATTTTCAGTGACATCATGAAAAAAAAGAAAGCTACTTCAGAGACTATTTAATAAAAGAAGTACGTATACATAGGTATATTTGTAACATAAACTTTATTCACCTTAACTGGCAGTTAGAATTGGTTTTTCTTTTTCTTTTCTTTTATTATTATTTATTTTTATTTTATATAAGCATGGTAGTTTCTATATTAATAGTTTTTTACATATACCTTCTATATTCTCTATATTAATAGTTTTCCACACATACCTCTTCTTCCAATTCTCGTAGAATTAATGCTGTTCTCCAGCGCAAGTGTACTTTAGATTGGCTTACATCCGTATAAATATGATCACCAACATACAATATCTCATCACCATGAATGTTTAAAGAATTTTCAATCAGTTGTGCGCTACCACCAGAGTACACACCCCCTGCATGTAAAGCTGATCCATTAAATACCGGTACAATAGCATACACACGAACATAATATAAAGATGTGTACATGGCGGTTAAATTACTAACTTTATCATTAAAGTAGCGAGATGTTACACTCCTTTCTTAAGATATTGGTAAAAATTCCTAAAACAAGAAATAAGCCCTTGAAAGTTACAAAAATGAACAGCATAGAAAGATCTCCCTTTCTTGATGTATTGTTGAGGTTCCTTCTATTTTCTTTTCCCATTTTCTTCACCTTTGGTTTTTTCTCAAACAGAGTGGGTGACCTATCTTCCCCTTCTTCTGAATGGAAACAAGACAATTAGGTATAATTAGAAGCACCCTGTAAAGCACCATTTTGGTACCTCAAACAATCAATTCCCCTGGCTTCTGAATGGAAATCAAAAGATTGCAAACCATAAATGCCAAATACCCTACAACACCGATGGTGAAGAATTGAAGCAAAATTTCCAACCCCCTTTTTCTTGTAAAAAGCCATTAGTTCATTTTATACCCCCATTACTGCTCAAACCACCTTCATCTAAAGATTAAGAAACTAAGATCCAGCTAACTCGATGCTTCTTGCCATCAACATTGCGCCATTCTGGCAAAAATTTCACATACCATTCTCAATTTGAATATTAAAACCAAGGAGTGTTCCAGAGGTCAGAGTTGGCAAGAGCACCATCTTTCAACGAAACCACAAAGCAATCCAGGAAGAATCTGCATATAGAAGGCTGATTTATCCAAATTCAAAGCCATACCCAGAAGAATGTCATTGAAGCATAAAAAAGAGACCCTATTCAGCCATGAGATCTTTATCTCTGGTTTCAGTACAATTTCTAAGAGTGAAGGTTTTCTTGTGCATTGCTCAATTGACAATCTGAATACTTGTTGTACGATTCAAAGAATAGAACGCTTTCCTCAAGTTGGTGTGTCCTTTGCAAAGGCAGTGAGACATTGATGTAGCTTTTCTTCTCTCTTTTTGTGACAGATTGTTGGGAAAGATTGTTTATTTTATTAAGCCCTCAGTGGTGTTGGCCTCGCAAAGCTTTGAATGCACTCCTCCGACTCATCAATGGAACTTCTTTTAAGGTCAAACCGTGATCTTTTAGTCTTGTTAAATCACCAGTCTACCTAAAAGCTTAAGCTGATGGATTACGATAATTTTAACTCTAGCAACAGTTTAACCCTCCTCTCACTTGTGTACTTGAAAATCTTTAGAAGGCCCAACAAGTAAAAATCAATATTAATCAAGATGTAAAAGACATTACAGGAATTTGAACACTAGACCTGTTACTCTAATACCATGCTAAATTATCCATCGGGTCAAAAGTTCAAGTTGATGGATTACGGTAAATTAATCAATAAGTACAAGCCCAATGAGGAGATTGGGACCCTTTTGAATCCTTTGCCTTGAAAGAAATTCTAAATTCTATCATAATCAAGAATCCAATAGGAAGGTATTGGATCTGGTTATTTTATTTGCTTCTACATGGTCTACTTCTAATTTGTTTTGTACTTCTAATTTGTTGCTAGGGTTTAGGGTTTAGTGCACCAATCAGCCTAAAAGAGGAACATCTAAGAGAATGTGGGCAGGTATCTATAAACAAAAAGACAGCTTCTTTAGTTTTACTAAATTCATGCTAGGAGATGGACAGAAAATCCA
>JBBPDJ010000003.1:15023625-15039668 GCA_037974625.1 Cucumis cinereus
TATATATTATTCATTATTTTATTATTGTGTGCTTTCTAATAATACAAGAGGAGAGATGAAATTAATAAAATATTCATTTTCTCTCGATTAGTCTTCAATATGGTATCAGAGCATCAATGTTATCCAAATTCGTTAACTCGTGCTTCAAATAAAAATTTTGTGGGTCTACAAATTTTTTAAATCTTGTCGAATTTCTTGAGTAGAATCTGAGAAGGGTTCACTTGAAGAAATCGATTTATAAATGAAATTGAGAATCAAAGTAATTACCTTATGGTTATTGTGAATTCAAAGAGTAAGGCGTACACCAATAGGCTTGTGAATAAGTTCCATCAACAAACCCTAAACTGTTCTTTATGGAGAGAGCAAGATACATTGATCGACTCCAAATAGGTGAGTAATTACCGTTGGATAAGAAATTTATAACCAACAACTAGATTTAAAGTATCGTTGTGACGAAGAGCATGGAAAGCCAAAGCAACTTCGAGAGAAGGCTGTTTGTAATATTATTTATTTATAAGTTGATTTTTTAAAAATAAAAACAACCGAGTTATCATTATTTATTTGTTTTTTTTTTTGTTTTTTTTAGAGAGAATCAACCTTTAAATTTTAAATTAAGTTTAAGGTTTAATTTGAAGTATTGTTTTTAAAAATTGAGAGAACACGGAAGCATATTTATTGTATAAAAAGTGTTTCACTTATTTTCGTACATCCATCTAAATTACACAGTGAACAAAAGTTGAAGAATATATATATATATATATGTATATATATACATATGTATATATATATATATGTATGTATAATGAAAATAAAAGTTTGCTAAGTAACAAATATTTATTGAATAATTGGTGGACTGCACAAAGATATGATTAGTGTTCCCGTTTCTCCAAGCGAATTTGGAAGCCGTTGACGAGTCGAGCAGAAGGAAAGAAAGACATTCTATCTGCTTTAATTTGTGTCCACCTGAGAAGATATCAATCGGACCCAATTTATAATCAATTCATTTTCTAAATACATCAACTAGAAAAGGACAAAATACAATATAAAATTATTAAAATGATATTTTAACATCATTTTTATTTCTCGTTTCTTATTTCAAAGAAATACATATTAAGTACACCAATGGTAAAAATAAGAGATCGAACCTCCCACTTTTAAGATGGAACGTCATGTCAATTATGTTTGAGCTAAGTTCACTTTAACTTCAAAGAAATAATTTAAAAAGTGTATTTTTTAAAAAAAATATGAAGTTAAAGTTTATTGGTTCCGTTTCCAGATTTTTTCTTCTAAGAGAATATAAAAAAGAAATCTCTACACAAATACAAGAAAAATTTCAAACCTAATCGATGAAATTTAAGTATGTATTTGATACATAAATTTTTATAAATTACAAAATTATTCCATAAATATGATATTTTTTGAAACACTGATCAACTAGACATAAAATTAAAATTTTAATATTTAATTTTATGAATTATAATTTGTATCTAACAAACCAATTATTTTAATTTGTTTTTTTTAAAATAAAAAATTATTAATACCTATATTAATTAAACAAAAAATTAAAACAAAATACAAAATTATAATAAGATATTTTAGGAACTGACCTATAGTTGGTAACAAAGTGATGGAGAAATAGAGCAATTTGAAGACGAGCCAATTCAGCTCCCGGACACAATCTAGCACCTCCTCCGAATGGAGCAAAAAATGGGCTACTTTTCCAATTTCTCATTTCCTAATAATCAACCACAAAATTTTATGAAAAATAACCCTCATACTTGTTTGGACGGATCTTTTTAAGTAAACACAAATAATTACTTTGAATTCTTACAAAAACAACCTTTTTCGTCCCTAAATTTTGAACCATAAATATATTTGATCCTTAAAATCTAAAATTGCAACCTTTTCATCTTCGAGATCTTAAGAAAAGTTTAAGAAGTTCCTGACAATATATTTTTTATGTTAAAATATCATTTTGGTCTGTATATTTCAAAAACTTGTTCAATTCTAGTTCATATACTTTCAATTGTCCAATTTTAGTGATATTTGTACTTTGAATAAATCTTAAATTTAATTTTCACTACTAATTTATTATTGTTTTTTAAAAAATTAATTTAAATGACAAAACTATTGAAAATGTTTATAAATGAGAAAATCTATCTTGACAAACCCTGATAAACTCATATAGACATCCATCATTTTAGTAATAGACACTGATAAATGTCTATTTGAATTTATTGCAGTCTATTACAAATAGAAAATAAAATTATCATAAATTTCGTCTAACAATGAGATAATCTATTCTTAAACCTCAAAATACTTAAAAGCTTACTAAATTTAGGAACTAAAAATGTAATTTTTTCCCAAAAAAAAAAAAAAAAAGTTTGCATGAACTAACCTGATTTTGAAGCTCCATCCATCTCCAAGGATTAAAAGTTAAAGCTCCATCATAAATATTCTCATCCAAATGTACAGCAGACAGAAATGGAACAACAAAACTTCCCTTTGGAATCACATAATCTATCCAACATTAATACAACTAAAATGTTAGATTTTTCTTTAATTCTAAACCCTAATTTTCAAATTAGTATATATATTATTGTAATACTATTTTTGTTATAATAATAATAATAAAAAAAAAGCATACATGATATAATTTACAACTATATATATATATGAAGGCTATTTTTAAATATAACGACAATAAAAATATTTACAAAATATCACAATCTATCTACGATGACGTGCGATAGACTAAGATGTGGATTGTGATATTTCATTATATTTGTAAATATTTTTCACATTTTTTTATTTAAAATAGTTTTTCTATAAAAAAAATAAATTGTTGTAACTACTCCATTAAAATTACTTTTTCTTAGAAATTTCTACACATCAATTTCTGTCCATATATAGTTATATTATAAATAATGTTATATATACGTCTTTACATTAGTCATCCAATTAATTTGAACCATAGAATTAGTTTTTGGCCATTTGAAATAATTTAATTTAAACTTTTAAATTGGTTAAATTATTTTTCTTTTTTTAAAAAAACTTTTAAGTGGTTAAAATAAAAAGTGCTTTTAAATACAAACATTCTTTTTAAAAAATGTTGGTTCTATAATGTAAAAATACCACACACACACACAAAAAAAAAAAAGAGAGAAAGTTAGTGTACCTGAGTATTTAATCTCTTCTTTTGTCTCCCTCATCAACCAAATTGCAATTCCTCCCAATCGAAGGGTCTCATCAATAACCTGAATTTTAAAATTATTTTAATTGATAAAATTGTTGAAAATATTTAAAAACATAATAAAATATCACGGTCTATATGTGATAGACACAAATAGACTGATAGACACATATAGTAGTTTATCTTGGTCTATCACGGTCCATTGCATTATTATGGTTATGATAATGACGACAATGATTATGATACACTTTAGTGAAAAAAAAAAAAAAAAAACCAACGGCTAATTGAAGTACATTATGGTAATGCTAAATTACGAGATTAGACTTGACATAAATGTTTCAAAACTATTATTAAAGTAGAAATATCAAATTGGTTAGAAGATTGGACGAGATTTGGAACTAATCTAGTGGTGATCTAAGAGGAATGATGTGTTGGTGTTCCGTTCTAATTAAATTATCGTTATATACTATTTCAGTTCCTGTTTAACATTCCAATACGTGATTTCTACTCTAGGATAGTTTGGAAGCATTTATAATTTTCACGTAATATTTATTTTTAATACAAAAGATATTGAAGTTTTTTTTTTTTTGGTTGTAAATTAGTATTATTTTAAATAAATTGAAAAGAAGGTAGGAACTTACAGATTGGGTAAAGGACATTGATTTGTAATGCTCCCATGTGATTGTATTATCTCCATACTTATTTCTCAAACCATCTTGTTCATCCTATAATTTGTAATTTCATGTAGAGAAGGAAAAAACAACAAATTAATATAAATTATAATCAAAATACCAACTTAGCCGATAAAAAAAAAAAAAAAAGTCTCGTTTGATAATAATTTCATTTTTAAAAAATAAAATTAGACATGTTTAGTCCGATCATTCTTTACAGATGATTTACATATTTCTTAAATGCAAGAATTGAATTATGAGTCAAATTAAAAATTAAAAAACTATTTTTTTAGTTTTTAAACTTTAATTTGATTTTCGAAATCATGGATAAAAGTATATAACAAAAGACAAAAAAACGGAGCTTTACATTAGAAATTTCACTATTTGTTTAACAACCCTTACAATAATATACAATTTTAAAACTGGAGGTAAATTTTAGAAATTACGTATAAATAATCTTTTGAGAAATTATTTTAAATGACAAAAGTTTTTAAAATATTTATAAACACAGTAAAATATTACCATCTATTTGCGATAGACTACTATTTTTAAACATTAGCCAACAAAACATGTCAATTGATCTCGCAGGAGTACTTTTCCAACCAAATTTTAAAATTCAAAGGTAAAAACGAGCCTTTTTAAAATCAAAGTCAAAGAAAAAGTCCGAACAATTAACCTAACTTTTAGTTTCTCTCTCGTACATCGAACCAAACCAAAGCACGTAAAAGAAGAAAGTAGAAGTGATTTGTTAGTTTAGTTTAGGAAGGTACCAGGAGTTGGTTCAATGCTTTAGGAGAGTGGGTTAGGTAATAGACTGCGAAAAGCATTGTTTTAGAAGTGGTTTCATTTCCAGCAAAAAGAAGATTGATTATGAAGTCTTCAACTGCCTCATCACATAAGTGCTTTTGTTCCTCTAATAGTCTTGCAAGAACTCCATGCCCACTACTACTACTGCTTTCCATTGATTTCTGCATCTCTATTTTCTTCTTTATTTTCCTTATGATTTGCTTCCTTGCCTATGCTATACAACAATCCACGAATTACGTTAATAAGTTAACTTAATTAGGTTAAATTACAACATGTTTTCTCGAGGTCTCACGTTTTGTGTCTAATTAGTTATTGACCTAAACTTTACGAGTCTATTAAGCATAAAATTAAAAGTTTTAACATCCTAAATAGACACAATAATAAAGTCCATATTTAATTGAATTCGTTAATTTTTTAGGGTAAAACAATTTTCTAGTATTTAAGTTTTTAAATTTTTTTTGCATCCTTGAGTATCTAAGGCCATCTTATGCATACCCAACTAATTTTTTTTGTTATTTTAGATTTCTAGATTTTTATCGTTTGTGTAATAATTAATGACCACTTTTAATTATAATTAATTAACCCAAAATTATTAGTCAAAACTAAAGAACAAAAATGAAATATAAAATCTTGAAGTTTATGAAAACTAAAATCAAAGCTAAGAGATAAACATATAAAAACAACTTTTTTTCTATTTCCAAATATAATAATCTGAATTATTAAAAATAAAATTAAAAGTTGATACTTCTATTAGACAATATTTTAAAAATTTATAGACATATAGACATATTTAAAAAATTTCTAAAACTTTTTCAGAAGTAAAACTTCAAAGATTAAAAAAGATTTGTTGTAAATGACAAAACTGTTGAAAATATTTACAAAATTTCACATTCATCTATCTACTAGTCAAATACTGCGATAGATAGTGTCTAACAGTATCTCTATCAGTGATAGATGATAGTAGTACTTTTGTTATATTTGTAAATATATTTTTGATTTATTTTGTTATATTTGAACACAACGGTCGAAAAAAAACTCGAAAATATGTATTTAGGGTTTAGGGTTGAATTACCTTCATGGCGGAGTAATAGGCAAAGGGAGGGAAGTTGATAGGGAAAGATAGACAGCCATCCACAAAGTCGTAAAATAAACCACTAATCTCGTTCACTTCCGAATCACTTGACACACCCAATAGCTGACTTACCATAAGATTAATCGCAATCTGTGGCAAAATTAAAACAAATACTTTCCATTATTTAAATATAAAACCTACAATTTTAAATAATATAACTTTAATTACAATTTGCAACTTTATTATTATTATTATTATTTTATCTTTCAAAGTTTTTTTTTTCTATTCCATCCCTAATTACAAGTAAAATTTTTTATTAAAAAAAAAAGTTAAAGAATATATTAAACACAAAATTAAAACGTTTTTTCTTAGAATTTTGAATACGTGAGGAATGTACAAGACTGAAACAAAATTTAAAAGTGAAGAAACTATTAGGGTTGGCAATTGTATTTTCAAAGTCGAGGATTTATTGTAGACTCACATCGAAGAACTTGTTCAAACACGAAAAAGACACAAATTTAAAAGTTTAAATTCACATAAAACTCAATTTGATAACCATCAATTTTTTTATTTTTAGATTATTGAAAATTGAACTCACAGACCAATGAGTTCAATTCATGAGTTTCTTTGTTTTTTCGATGTTTATTTTCAAAATTCAAGTTAAATTACGAAAAATGAAAAAGGAAAATGGTTAAAAGCTTATATATATTTTTTTTCGAATAAAAAGTTATCTAAGAATTTGATATTTTTTACGTGAAAAGTATATCAAATGATTATCAATCAAGACGACATAAACTCGTAATAATTAATGTAACAAATGGTATATATAGAGATGTATACTAGCCTTCCTGCAAGCATCTTGGAGAGATATGATTTGATGACCGTCATGGAAAGTGGTCAAGGAATGGATGATTATGGTTTGAATTTCTTTTAGGAAGCTAATGTTGAGTTTGTTTATACGCATAAAATTGGAGGCAATTGCATGGAGTTTCCTTTGTTGTTCTCCTTGAGCTGTGATAACGCCGTTGAGGCCAACCAAATCTCGAAATGATTTGGGATAACTCGATTGAAACAATATCCCTTCGTTTTGCATCACATACCTATTAAACCTTGGATCGATCGATACTACTGTGCATTTTCCAAAAACATGACACGAGAAGATCTTCCCGTATCTTTTTTGGTTAGCTCAATTGGGTAAGACATCGTGTGTTTTAGCAAACTTAACCAAAAAAAAAAAGATAAATTATATATGGAATTAATTACAAGTTTGGAAAGTTTCTTCGAATGTACCTTTTGGCTTGTTCTTCAACGTACTTGGAAGGATGAGAACTTGCAATGGCAGAGTACCAGTTGAAGCTATCACCTATAACAGGCCAGCTTCTTCTCCCCGGAGGAAATTTGTATCGTGTCCGACTTTGATCATTTTGGTCACTGTACTTTTGATTTTTGAATACTTTTGAAAGGAAAGTAACGGACAATATTGTAAGAATGAAAATTGTCCACACCACCAAGAAGGGCTCCCACATTGTCTTTGACCTGGCCAAGCTAAATTGCAAAATTACAAAGTCGACATATTAAAACAAATTCAGAGATGGTTTGAAATGGATCACTTGAAAAGTTATTCCAATTATGTATTGAACGTGATATCAATATATTTTGTAACCGTTTAAATTAGTTGTATATATGAACTGAAAAATAAAAATATCAATCGACTAGAACATAAAAAGGAAAAAAATGTTTCTTCTTTCGAATTCTTTAGACTTACGAGTATTCTCGTCACGATGCATAATGTATACATAAATTTTAATATGTGACTGACATACAAACACGTCATTCCACCGTAAATCATTAATTCAACTTAGCAACCATAAATCATTTTCCACAGTACAAAATAATTAAATCATTTCTAATCATCCATGTAAAAATGTACACCTCTTTCATTATTTACTTTCTTCTTCCTTTTCCACTCTTTTCTTCTTCTATTGTTTCCTTTACTCTTCCATTTTCTATCTCCATTTTCACAATAAATTCCTTCAACCTTTCTATAATCTTTATCGACACTTCGAGGCAAGAACATAGAAACAAAAGTTTTTGCGTAAGACAAAAGAACCAAAAACCTATAACTCGTCTCATTCTTGTTTTATCGACACTAATCATGTAACTTTTAACCAAGAGGTCAGAAGTTCAGATCCTTCACATCACATATTATCGAACCGAAGGAAATCTATAATGCTCAATAGAAGCTTAAAACAACGATGAACTCATCGATTTATATAATTGAACTCGTACCAACAAAAATCCAAAAAAAAACTCATCAAAATTGAGAGAACTTACCAAGTTTAAAGCTTTTGGCTATGAACTTCTTGAATCCATTTGAAGCATTAATTCCATCTCTAATAAGTTTGATTTTTATGATATAATTTCTCCATTTCTCTCTCTCTTTTCTTTATTTCCAAATGATCCTTTTCTTTCCATCTGTCTGACTTTTGCCTGACCACTCCCTTTTCTTTTCTTTATTTCCCTTTTTCTTTTATTTATCTTTTTTCCCCCAAAAGAAAAAGTTGTCTCTTCTTTTCTTTTATCTTTCATTATTTTTTTTAAATATTAATTTTTTAGGTTCTCGAATTTTGAAGCGTACGTAGGTTTGTCTCTAAGATTTCAAAACGTACAGTTTTAGTTCGAGTTTTTATAAAAAGTGTATTTAGGTAACGAGATTTTAAAAATATACCATTTTTAATCATTGAATTTTTAGAAATAGATTTAACCGTCCTTACATGTTTTTTTTTTTAAATTATATTTTCTTTGAAATTATTTTTAATTCAAAATATCATATCATTATTTTCTAAATTACATGAGGATTTTTAAGCCTATTTTTTTTAAAAAAATTAGAGACTAAAAATGAACATTATGTAAGTTCAGAGAAGAAACACGTTACGTCTTAAAATAATTTTGAGGATTAAAATGGTATTTTTTGAAAACTTAGAGACCAAATATACTTATTCTTTAAAATTTGGGGACTAAAAAAATAATTTATCCTAATCGACAAAAGCGCCTCTTCTTTCTTCAAACAAGTTGTATTTAGCCATTTTTTTAAAAATAATTTTATTCGTTTTTTAATTTTAAGCTATCCCTATAAAAAAATAAAAATCAAATAATAAATTAATATACCATATATATATATATATAGTGTACATATATATATATGTATATACACTAATATATATGTATATACACTAAAATAGAAGAGATAAAATATTCACTAAAATAAAAACATAGTGGAAGTCCTCAACTAAATCATAATGGTAAGCAATGAAAGTTGGTGGATTCTACGTGACCCCAATAATATGTACACTATAGAGTTGTGAGATGTCACATTTTTTTTTATATCATTAACTTTCTTCTAACAAAACTTTGGTCAAAGCTATCATTATTATATTTTATGAAACCATAATTTGGGAAACACAGAATGATATCTATATCGATATCTATATATATCTATATCTATATATATAGATGTGGCACATTGGGAAAAGACAAGAGTATATTTATTTAAAATGATGCTAGATTCCTATGGAGAGGGAAGAGAATTCTGATCCAATCAAAGTGCATGATTATCCTAACGAATTTCTAATACTACAGAAGTATGAAATTTAAAGTGCATTATTTACCGTAAAAGTAGCATTTAAGAATTACGTGGGGTTCAGACATTATGGTAAGTGTATGACGTGTCAACTAGAAATTTTATTTGATTATTTTAAGAACACTTGCGTCTTATTCTCTAGTTAGCTTATAGCACAATGTTAAGACAACTACTCATTCATTTGAGATGGAAGACTCAAAGTAAGATTTTCCGGTACCAATTTGTTTAATCTTTCAGTTGTACACATGTTTTTCCAAATTTTTCTCTCAATTCAGATGTCAACTTAGAATCTTTACATGTATTTTGTGATTATAAAGTCTCTGTCAACAAAATTTATGGATTAAATATTGGTTGGACTGGTCTTTATCTAGAAGTATATCAAAGTTTTGATCTCCAAAGTCTTTGACTATGAATCAAATTAACTTGTGGAGCTTCTTTGAAAGAGAATTTTGATGTGTGGGAGAATTTTGCAAAGAGCTTTTCATAAATATTGCAAAATCTTAACGTCGTAGTTTTTTTTTCCTTCCATTTGAGTGTGTGATCACATGGATTGATAGTTAGAATT
Source organism: Cucumis cinereus (assembly GCA_037974625.1). Lineage (NCBI taxonomy): Eukaryota > Viridiplantae > Streptophyta > Magnoliopsida > Cucurbitales > Cucurbitaceae > Cucumis > Cucumis cinereus. Next base: position 15,033,574 of record JBBPDJ010000003.1, read on the forward strand.
AGTTGTTTGAGACAATCAATGAAGTTGGACACCGACTATGATGTTGAAGTTGGCCGAGGTAGTAGTAGCATGAAGTTCGACACCAAGGTAGTCGTTGAAGGTGATTGTAGAAAGTAGTAATTGGAGGTGGTTGTTGAAACATATCACGAGAGTGAGGCCCCAAGGCCCGAACTCTCCCAATACCATATTAATGATACTAATGAGGTTTCTCTGTTCTTCCAATACTATACAAATTTGGTATGGAGAAATACTTTCTGTTTATATACAAATTTCCTAAACTATTGAAAATTAAACTTGTTTAATATTTAAATAACAATTTAAATATGATTAAAACTTACAGATTTAGTTAAACAAACTACCATCAACACCTATAATATATATATATATATATATATATATATTTGGATTTATATTGTTATAACTTATAAGTTGATGTAGATATTTTGGATAGGATAAAGGATAGAATAATGGAACTGTAGTAACAAACACCCATAATGTTTTTACAACTCAATCACATGCCACATTGTGATTTTGTAGTTGAAAATTTAAAGTCAACTTTTTCACCATCATTCTTTTTTGTTTCAGCTCAGAATTTGAACCTTTAATTACCTTATAGTTGAGTATAATATTGTAACTAAAGCTAGGTACAAGTTGAAACATTGTTTGTGGTATTTATTAAAGTTGTTTCTGGATATAGTTGTATTGAGACGAAGATTTTAGACCTAATCCAATTATTTCGGATCTTAAATTTTTTTAGTCTAAACAACTTTTATTAAATAATGAACCTAACTCAACTCAACTATCAAAACATTTGAGTTTAACCCTAATTCTAGTTACTCAAGTTATTATTTAAACTTTTATTTGAAAATAAGTAAAATATTAAAACGTTAAATAATTTATTTAATTGTTTTTACATATTGAACTAAAATTATCAAATCAATTTCAATTGATGTTATGAAGAGAAAAATTGTATAGCATCATAAAGATATTTTTAATAGTTGCATTAGAGAATAAACGATCGAAAAATATTATGAAATTAAGTGAAAAAAAAAATTGTACATATAAACATATTGAAGCTTTTTTAAAAAAATCATTTTAAAAGTAATAATAAGGTTACCTTAGTTTGAATTATTTTAAAAAATGTTTTATGGAGTAGTTTAATCCATAAAATTTTCATTTATTTGAATTCCATCCAACACAAATGAATCGATAATTCAATTCAAACTATATAAATTAAATTGAATCGATCAAATTTTGTGAGTTGTTGAAGTTTTTGAACATCGAGAATTTGTACGTTCTTTTTTAGGGTTTTATAAAAAAATTATAAAAAAAAAAATATTTACACGGCATATAAAAAGAAAACTACTAAAAGACAAAATTTCATCCTACTTGATTTTTCACGAAGGGTAAATATTTTATCATTTTGCTATTTTTTACTATTTTTTTTACCTCTTTATCATCTTTTTCTTTTTATTTATTAATTTATTTACTTTTATCTATCTCCATAGTGGATTGTTTTTTCCATTATAATCATTCCGGAAGGTGGAACAAACCACACTGGATCTCACACACCCACTTACAAACTTGTAATCATCATGTTTGCTTATTATTATTATTGTTGTTGTTATTAATAATATCTCATATACCCTTTTTCCATTTAGGTTTGAACTTTATTTTTAACTAATTTAAAGTTTTTCTCCCAATGTTTTAAGATTTTTGGTTATCTAATCGAGTGTAATGTTTCCTCAAACATAAATTAAACTTGCCATATTAAATTTCTAATAAACATTTAACTTATTTATAAAATAAAAAAAAAAGCGTAAAATAGCCATTTGTTGAATTGAATTTTTTAAATAAAAAAATTGTTCTTATTTAAGAAATTAAAAATTAAAAGAATGGTTGGTATGCAATATTTATGTATTTTATCAATATTTTATATAATTAATGTTGGAATATTTTGGTTGACGTTAGATGTTTAAAACTTTTCTTAAATTAAGTTTGATATATGAGTTATGAAGGTAGGATTTTTTTTTTTCTTTTTATGTTAATTTGTAGTATTTTAGATATATCATTTAAGATGAAGTATTTAAGATTTGTGTTTACTGAAAAAAGTATTATAAAATAATAAAGTATATATGGATGGTTAAATTTGGATGATGAAGTAGGGTTTTCAACATCAGAAGAAGAAGAGGGAGATTTCTGATTAAACCTTATAAAAATTAAAAACAACCAATTGGTCTTTGTCACATGAAGCATCAAGGTTTTGGAACCTTATACTTGGGTAACTCTTCAAAATAAATAAATAAATAAATAAATAAAAATTACCCCACAATGTGACATACCACATGGTCCACCTTACCAGTAGAGATAAAGATTTAACAAAAATAAATAAATAAATAAATAAATAAATTTTGAAGTTATTTTTGTGTTAATAATAAATATTCAAAAGCTTCAAGTTGTCAAGTTGTTGATGTTTAGAAGGTTTTAGGAAGAAATAAAATAAAAAATAAGAACACATAATAAAAGTTGAGCATAAATGCTGAATCTGAGCTTCATATCCTTTACTTGCATCATAATTTGGATCTCCATTTTTTATTATTTTCACTAAAATACAAATAAACCTCGAGAATTTAAATCGAAAATAAAAAAAAAATAACAATAATTAAGTACTTTCGTTCCTAAAATGCCACGAAAATATTATAACTTCCTTTAATAATGATTTAGTTAATTGGAAAAAATATTTTTTTTCTTCTTACTACTTGAAATTAATGTCATATTTAAACCTAATCTAAATCAATTATATCCTAATGATAAACTAGGCTATATACAAAATTTTTATTTAAAGGTGTGAAACGAGTACAGATATTAGGGTTTGGTTACTTTTTTTTTTTTTTTTATATTAAGAAAACTACATTTCATAGCATTTACCTATTTTTGTGTTATCAAAAAGAAAAATCAACAAATGATAAAAAAAAAAATAATACTTTTATTAAACGGTAAAGCCTAGTTGAGATATTTTTGTGCATCTATAATCACTCATTCGTGTTTATTATTGGATATAAACATCTAACTGTTTTTTAAGAATGAAAAATGGAAAACATGAAATATTTTTGTTACTGATCTTAAAACATAATATACATAAAGAATACTCTTTAGTATACTTAGGGTGCGTTTGTTGGATCGTAAATATATACAATGTAATGTAATCTATAATGCATGTTTAAATTGAGCGTTTTGAGTTCGAATTGTAATACGTCAAACTGAATTTGTTTACACAATTTTTAATCTAACTCTCTATTTTACTGTTTAGTTTTATGCTTCATGATCATATAATTATATTCGATAATCATAATTATATTTCAACCCTTAAATAATTGTTAGGGTTAAAAGAAAAAAAACAAAAAAGGGAAGAGGGGGAATTAAGATGGAGACAAAAGGTTGAGTTTTCACATGGGGTTGGGCATGTGATGTGAATGTCACTTTACATTTTGTGTCTGTATACCATGTGGATTAACCTCCTTATTCATCTGGCACCAGCTCACCTCACCCACCCCACCAAAACTTCTTTCTCTCTCCCTCTTATTTCATCTTTTTCTTTTTCTTCTTTTAATATTTACATATATATATAATTTTTATACTGTTGCCAATATAGTAATTAAATATCATGTTTATCCATCTGTAATAAGAATTAATCTAATTTAATTGTAATGGACCAAAATAATAAACGTAATTGAATTTTTTGGTCATGTTTTGTTTAAAATTATAAATTTATTCAAATTTATTGTACCACTAATGTTATGCTTTTACTTTTTTTGATCAAACAATAGTGGTAATAGTAACGGTAACGATAAAAGTGTCAAAATTTATAATTGGTGTTTTTTTTAATTGTAACAATAACGGTAAAAGTAACAATGCAACATAATTTCAGACGCAATTGAATTGAGCATACTCCACATTTTAATCAGTTTACGTTTTTTATTGTAGGTTTGGAAGTGCGTTCCAAATGTTAATGTTGATACATAGCACATGTAAATAGAACCAAAGGTCCAGTAATCAAATGAGACACATTTTCCACATTACAATTGATTTATTACATTTTTAATGAGGTAAACATAACCTAAATTCAAAGTATTAGCAGATATCACGTACAAAAAATTATAAATATAGCAAAATTTAGATTTAACTCAAAATCTATAATGATAAACTCTATCGCTAATGAGAGTCTCTATCAGCAAAAAGACCATCACACTGACAAAAGTATACCATCAACAGAGTCTATTGTTGATTTTCAATTCCTTGAAAGTGTTGTTATTCATCTCATTATGAAGTCAAGTATTAATCCATTATAATTATTGTTTTTTTTTTCTGTAAATAAATATTTTACCTTTTTTTTTTGGGGCAAATTCCTTGGTTGGCACCACAAATGGGACTGTTTGTCAAGAAACTTTTAAATTACTATTAGTATGTGAACAATGGTTGTATTTATTTGAAAAGAAAATTGAATTTAAGTTTGACTATTTTGTCCATAAGTTAATAACTTTAGTTACATATTAAATATTGTTTTTGTTTATATATATATATATATATATATATATATAGTTCAACTGTCAATGAGATGACATCACATTTGTGAAAACAAGGCTTCCCTGCTAAGGTTAGTTCTGCAGTCAGAATTTCACAACCCATTTTAATGATTGTTCCTTTCTTTTTTTTAATTGCATAACCAACCGTGTGACACCTATTTATTTATATATATATATATATATATATATATATATATAGTATCTGAATTTATATTTTGATTTTAATTTATTTTTTCTTTTTAATAATTTAAAATCAAATCAATTACTCTAACATATTAGGATATATTTATTTAATGGATAAAGATAATCATGGAGCATACTAAAATAAAATTGCTTATTGGACTAGTTATTATTATTTTTGTTTCACAGTAGATTTTTGTAGGTTCGTTAAAATAACACCTAGGCAGTATTTTTTTTTTTTTAAAGAAAATAATATCTTGAGATTATTAAAAAGATTACAACAATTTTGATATTGTTATATATTTAGATTGTAAAATATACATTTTTAGTAAAAGTTAGAATAATTTCTTCATTTAACTTTTAGAATAAAACATTAAACATATTTACGTTTCCAAAGACATTTTAATTCTAATTTTCACATTTATATCTCCATAATTTTCTCAACTCTTTCTCTTGTTATATGCATTAATAAATTAAATAAATTTTATTAGGATGGATAAATTTTATTAGGGGTGACGTGGTTGGAAACATTAGGAAAGTCATGTTTTATTACAAATTATCAGAGATGGAGTTTTCGGGTGACGAGTGGCTGATTATATTACAAGGTGATCGAAGTTTAACGAAGTCGCAAGTGTCACTTAAGTCGATGATGAAGACTCTTGGGAAAGAGGACCAGGGGATGTTGATCGAGCTTAGTGCAGTGGAGCAACGAGAGGTGATTGAGTCCAATAATCATATGACTGAAAGTATGGCAAAACTTCCACCAGCAATGCACGATGTTCTACAATCCTATATGTCTATGTTTGAGCCGTTGAAACAATTGCCTCCACCCCGTGAACACGATCACGTTATTGAGTTAGAACCAGGAGTCGGTCCGGTCAATCGTTACCCTCAATTCAAAAAAGATGAGATTTCAAAATTGGGACGTAAAATGTTGTTCAGCCAAGTCGAAGTGTTTTTTCAAGTTTGGTACTCTTAGTCAAGAAGAAAAACGGCAATTGGCGTTTTTGTGTGGACTATAGATCCCTTAATCAAGCCATTATACTAGATAAGTACCATATTCCAGTTGTTGATGACTTATTTGATGAATTATATGGTGCTACTATATTTTCAAAAATTGATCTGAAATCAGGTTACCACCAGATTTGGGTTCGTGTTTTGAATGTCCACAAAACAGCATTTCGGATGTGTAACGCCCCGAATTTTAACATTAACCCAAGGTCGCTACTCAAATAAAAATCATTAAAACCATTTTAAGACGAAGGCAAATCAAAATAAATACTTTAAATTAATTCAAATAAAATAATATAAGATTTCAAACGTTCAAACAGT